>PVJA010000176.1:0-84443 GCA_004027025.1 Myocastor coypus
GGAGGGGTTCAAAAAAAAAAAAGGGGGGGGGTTGCTGGGAAAGGGAAGGCAGGCCGAGGATCCTGACCCAGCGGGCTCAGCTCCCAGCGGTGTGGTTTGGGTCTGGGCTGGAACAGGAAGTTAGTCGCAGGAACGCAGAGGCGGGGCAGAGGGGCACAGGGAGCTTACCCTCGGCGGGTGCACAGGCTCAGCTCCCAGCGATGCGATTTTGGTGTTATTATCTTTTGAATGATGTGATTCTCTTAGGAAGACTGAGGCAATAGAGACAGAAAAAAACCTAGAATGAATAAGCATAAACAAAGTACCTATTATTAAATATTAAAATGCATAACAAATCAAGAAAGGAAGAAAACTTCATTCCCTTCTAGGATGAGAAACAACATGAAGAAATCAACAAAAATCATCATAGCATTTACATTTCAATGGGTCTAATTACATAATTATTATTATTTTTCTAGCCTTAGCTTTCTTTCACCTATAAGAATAGAGTGCTGGGGGAACTGCTAGCAGGTCTAAGTGCCTGCCTAGCAAGCACAAGAACATGGGTTCAGTCCCTGCCAGGCACTGCATAGCATGCTGGCCCCAGAACCCCAGGCTTGGTAGGGTACATTTGTAACCTCAGAGCTGGGGAGGCTCAAAGAGGAGGATCACTACAAGTCTCAGCTTCCTAGAGAGACACTGTATAGAAAGAAAGGAAGGAAGAAAGAAAGAAAGAAAGAAAGAAAGAAAGAAAGAAAGAAAGAGAAAGAGATCAGTAATTTTAAGTGTTTGTGTCCTACATAATAAATCTGTGAATTATCACCTTTTTAAAAAATAAAACAGGGCTGGGCGTGGTGGCTCACGCCTGTAATCCCAGCACTTGGGAGGCTGAGGCAGGAGGACCAGTGTGAGTTCGAGACCAGCCTGGGCTACAAAAGTAAGCTCAAGGCCAGCCTGAACTGCATAATGAGACCCTGTCTCAAAAATAAATAAATAAATAAATAAATAAATAAATAAATAATAAAAAGTAAAACAAAACAAAATTTTTGTCCATAGTTTTCAAATTTATTCAGATGAAGATGCTCAAGATCATGTGTTTTGTCTTTTTAATATCTGTATGGAATTATAGTGAATAAACAATATAAGGCGTTCATTCAAGAAGTGCATATTGTGCCTTATGCACCCCTCACCAGCTCAAGGTGCGGATCATCACAGCTGCTCCAGAGCTCCCCAGTACCACTGTGTGAGCCCTGTCTCCCTCATCAGTTCCCCCATCCCTTTGACTTGTTTCTCATATTTGTCTTTGGTTACGGCAGAATAGATTACAGATACTTAGAATTTCTTGTTAGGTAAACAATCTAGTATATAGTTTTACTGGCGTGTATTCATGCTCTTTCTAGAATTATTTTGATATTCTTCCATCTTGTAGCAGGTGTAAGTAGCTCATTCCTTCATTGCTGAGAAGTCTCTGGGTGGACAGCAGAGACTGACTGCCCGTTCTCTTGCTGATTGCCTCCAGTTTCTGGGTATAACAACGAAAGCTATTATGCTGAGCGAGTCGCTGTATGAACATAAGATTAAATTTCTTGTAGCTAAATACTTAGTATTGGTGTTGCCAAGAGATGGCTAGATTTAAAGAAAGAGAAGAAATGTTTTTTAAAAATACTTCCATTACTTTGGGGACCTGGTGAGATAGCTCAGTAGTTTAAGCAACTCCTGGCACTTTCAGGGACCCGAGTTTGATCCCTGGTATAGCATGTTCTATGGACACTGTAACTCCAGGCATGCCGTGCAGACCCCCAAACCGGGCAGGGTGGTGCATGGCTATAATCCCAGTACTGGGGAGGGTGAAACTGGAGAATCATTATATGTCTGAGCTGAGTAGTGAGGTCCTGTATAAAATAATAAATAAATTTAAAAGAAATTTCATTAGTAGTAGATGAGAATTACAGTTTCTCTACAACCTCACCAACACGTGATAAGACCAGATTTGCTTTATTTTTCACTGTACTGAGAATTGATCATTGGTCTCTGAAAATGCACCTAAACTGTGCTGCCCTATGAATACCGGTGATAAATATCTATTCATGTGATTATGTGCTGTCCATGCATTTCCTATGATAAGATTTCTGATTAAATATATTGCTTTTTTATTGGTTTGTTTGTTATGCTTATTATAGACTTTTAACATTCACACACACACACACACACACACATATATATATATATTCTAGAAATAGACTTTTATTTTAGGTAAATAGAGATGATAACTAGATATAATAAAGGTTTCTCTCAGTGTATGACATCCTTTTTATTCTTTTAGCAATATCTTCTAAAAGTTCTAATTATGATGTAGTCCACTTAATAATTGTGATCTCATGTACAAAAGATCACATTTAACTCAAAAATCATCAATTTAATCTTTGCTTTCTTATGTAAATTTTATTGCTTTGCATTTTACTTATTGTGAAAGTTGTTCATTAATTACATATTATTTGATTCATGAAAGTTCATGAAAAGCCTTCCTCAGATTTTAGTATCCAGGAATATGGCCACAGGTTCATTTTTATTTTAATGCATGATGTTAATCTTTTTATTGGTAATCATCATCTTTGTGCGCAGGCTGGTAAAAAATCTTAGTGGAAAAATTGTAGCACCTAAAAAAAGTGAAAACGTTGTAATAGTGACTTCAATTGCAAATTCATGTTAATGAATTTATCTAATTCCTTGATATGGATAAGGAGTTTGCTGTTCGGGTCTCCAGCCTCAGAAGTCTTCCCAAACCTCTCAGATTATCAAGGACTGAAATGTCTTGCTCAAATCTCCCTTCAGCACTTCCCATTGGTTAGAGAGTCACTTTATTCAACTACAAACCTCGTTCATGGCAGCTCAAGTTAAATAATTAATCAAAGGCGGAATGTAGGCCTGGGCATATAGCTCAGCATCACAGTGCCTGCCTGGCAAATTCAAGGTCATGAGTTCCATTTCCTGTAATAACAACAACAACAATAACAATAACAAAAGCTGTCACCACCAGAATAACAATAACAGGAATAGAAAAACCTGAAAATCTTTCTGAGCTGTGACTAACTGTGAAGTTTCTTTGGCTTGTGCTCTCCACGTATGTCTACTGAGGTCCTTTATGTAATTGCAACAAAAATAGTGTTCCTTCTCTACAGAGTTTCCTTTCACTTCACCACAGATGGCTAAATTCAGGACCACCAGTGAAATCCAAGCATATGAGTATTCAGCACAGACTCTGTTTCTTTCTACATAAAATTACAAATGATTACACAAAGCGCAGCCTGAAATGGAAGCTTGCCGTAGGTTCACTGGTTGGTAACTCCTGGTGAGAGTGCCAGTCACTTCCTGTAGATGAAAAGGACATGTTGTCCTCTGAACAGTGGAAACATGAAATTGTTAAACTGTCCCCCAGGGATGAAATAAAGTGGGTGGCAAAAGGAAGGAAAAGAGTGGTAGATGCTGGCACAGAACTTTTTCAAGTAGAAGAAAATCAGAGCAAATCTATAAATTTGTATGAACATTTCTGGAGATAGTAACTAATCATACAAGTTCAGTGGTGGCTCACGATTACAGTTAATCAAATGAAGGCCAAGACATGTTGGCCCAGTGCAAAACAGGCTGCCAAAACTGGACATAGTAGTGCACAGCTGTAATCCCAGTGCAGGGCAGGCTGACACAGGAGAATCACTGCATCTGAGTTACACAGTGAGACCCTAAGCCAAATAAATAAATAATGAATAGGCCAGTGGTAAAGTCCACAAGATCCTATTGGTTTCACATAAATATATTCTTTTTTGAAGATAGTTTCATAAAAACTGAGGTATCTATAAACTTAATTATAAAATGAATAGATCCTTAAAGAAGCTTTGGATTCTAGTAGGTTGTCTTGATTAATGTCAGTTCTAGCAGTTGTTTTAGTGTTAATGTCACAGCCCTGACTAAGAACAGGTAAGGTTCTGAGAGTTGGAATAGGAAACACTAGTTCAAGTAATTAATGCTTCAAAAATCACAATTGTCACCTTTTTCCTGCGAGTCCAGGTCCATAGAGTTCATTTACCATTAAGTTTGGAAGTATCTGTTCACTTACCTTTGTGTGAAGATGAGTCTTACCATGTGACATTTATTACCTTAGAATTGACCCTTGCAATGTTTCTTACTCCAAACAAATAAATACAATTAAGTTTCAAGAAGACAGAGGCACTATTTTTTAATTATCCAAGGAAGCTTAGGGAAAAAACAAGATGTACTGTCTAGACACAAAAATTGGGACTGTATCCTACAACGTATAGTTAGAGAGCCATAAAAAAAGTACAGAGTGATATCTATTGGAGGATTTTTATTGATACAGGATTGAACAGTCTGGTGGGGCAGAAAGATGGCATACTTTATGTCAAAACATTTCCACAAAGTCTGAAGTATACAGAGAGAATGCTTTTGGATAGTATGGCAGTTAGAGTGGCAAACCAAGATTACCACTCAGCATATTAATATGGCTTTCCTTTTTATACATTGTGCCTAGACGTTTTTGCTGGATGTTTCAGACCAAGATAAAGTAATACTGATGATACAAAAAATGTTACTTTTATATCTGACAAGGTCAGTCAGGTTCCCTCAGGATTTAACCTTGACACCATGTGCAGTGCTTTGTAAAACTTTTGTCAGTGTCAGCCATCTGGATGATACACAGCCATTGCTTGACCAATTGGCTCTCTGTGAAAGCCTGAGAGAATGTTTTCTCTCTAGGTGACTCTCCTTAGGCACACTATACATCATCGATGACTTTTCTCCATGAACAGGAAATTTGGGACTCTACTGATATTGCCAGATGAGCTGATAATTCACTACTGTTACGGACTATTGGACTAAAGATACAGCTGCTTTCTCTTTCTGCAGTGAAAAGAAAAATCTGTACTAAAGATGCTTCAATAAGAAACCATGTCTGCATCTTGTACTCTGAGCAACTAGGATGAAGACAACAATATGCAATGTATCAATTATTGTACCTGACTTTCTAACCTGTTTTGAAGCTGTCTTATTGCTATTTCTTTCACATTCATATTAATAAAAATAAATTTTTAAAAGGAAGTTTAGTTTTTGTTTCTGCCTCACAGATTCATGGTGCACATTTGTGGGTCATTGGAGAAATATAACTGGTTTTTATATCTGGTAGAAACCTTTCACCGTCACCCTTTTCCCACTGAAATCTTTTCCCTGGTCTACTTTCTGACAACAATGAATGAAGTATCAGCAGTTTGCCACAGTCTTCTACAGTGATATTTCTACCATAGACACAGGAGACCATGCACTGATTTCCCCTAAAACATGAGTAAAGTTAAATCCTTACAAGGTGTGACTATGAGTTATTTGGTCCACTAAGGGAAACATGTTTATGATAGAAGCTGATAAGTTATATGCAAACTACATTCATCAGTGGATTGATTGGCCAGTATACTATTGGACCAGTATACTATTAGGAGGTAGGCATGGCTAGGACGAGGATCACTAAGGGTTCTCTCTCTCTCTCTCTCTCTCTCTGTCTTCTGTTATGTCCTTTCCAGCATGTTGCTTCTGCCTGGAAGCTGGATGATTATGTACTGAGCCTTTTTTAAAGAAATAAAATATCTCCTCCTTTAAGATGCAGTTGTCAATATTTTCTTTTCTTAGCAAGAGGAAAATGCCTAATATGGATTAATACAGTTTTTTTCCCAATGACACACTCCCAGAATGACTACTGCTAGCTTACAGAGAGTGACTGTCTAGAACCTCTGTGGCAGACAACAAAAGAAAAAGTCTCAAAGATGTTCACATGCTAGCAGTGCTAGAAAGATGCTCATATGCTAGAAACATAAGGCAGGGAGTCTGATCGTATTGCTGAGTGATATGTTAACAAGTATTTTACCTATGTGATAACAGATTTCAGAACCCAGAGTCAGTATCCCTGAGCTCAAAGGTAGATTCATCAAAAGATCAAGGCCATGAATAGAAGTTGATGCCAGGGAAGTGTCATAATTTATACCAATAGGATATAGAATCCTGAACAAATATATCTTGACTAGATAATTGGAAAAGCCACACTGAAATATTATAAAATATTATAATGGTCATCCAGGTCCTCACTGTAGACAGAAGGACTGGAGCCACAGAAATATTATTGCAATCAACATCGTATTTCTATAGATAAAGATGGGAATCAAATTGAGCAGTGCTTAAATTTAAATTATGCAATTAAAATAATTTGAGCTTAGATGATTTGAAGGCTTAAGTCTATCAACCCTATGGATATGAATGACACCTTTCCCAATTTTCTAAGGAGAGTCCAAACTCCCAGAGGGAAACACCCTGAAGCTCACCCTCCCACTCTTCTTCACCTTTTATTTATCTACTTTTCTTATCTACTCTTCTCCTCTGTTGTTGTTACTATCCCCATTATTACTTGGATAGCAACTCACTATATCCTTGTTCTTTATTATCATTGTAATTGTTCATCTGATTTGATTTATCTAAATTTATATTTCTTTATGCTCCAATCTGACAAACCCTAATAATTCTTAGGTTTTTTTGCCATATTGTCCTCATACACACATATTTTTCCTCATCTCCAACTCTACCTCTTTATCTTCAACAGCTTCCTTACTGTTATTACATCAACTTACTTATCATAATGGCCTCACCTTCAGTATTTTATCTTTTTCCAAATCCTCAATATATAGAATCGGATCAAATCCTTTCTAAGGTTATCAATAACCTTTGGTTTCACAATAGTACTTGTCTCATTGATGTTGCCACCTCTCATGTGCATTTCTTTCAGGAATAGCAATATAAGAAACTTATTGGACACAAGTGGTTATTTAGTGCACGCACATGGTAAGGAGTATTTAAAGATGATTTAACACAGAGCATCATTAATAATGAAGTTATAAACAAGAATGTTCACAAAGCACTATTCTTAAGAACCCAAGATAGAAACTAAATATATTGCAATCAACTCAATATTTATGATATAACCAATGATGAAATACTATATTCAATGAAAAGAGGATTTATAAGCTCATGCAACCATATGAATAATTCTCATAAGCAAAATATCATAAAAGAGATCAGATGCAAAGAAGTGTGTGTGGCATGATTCAATTCATAGAAAGCAGAAAAATAGTCAATACTGACACTTGGTATTAAAAATGAGCAGAAAAATTGCTCTTAGGATACATGAGATATTTCCTGGAAGAGAATACAAGACAGGTTTCTGAGGGGCTAGAAATATTGGACTCTTTAAGTGCTTGTTGAATGACCACCTTAGTTTGGTGCAAATGTGATAAACTGCAAATTTATGGCATATACATATATTTTGTCTAAATGTATTTATATTTTCAACAGAGAATTTTAAATAGCAAAAAAATGTCAAATACAAAATAAAAAGTAGTACTTTTCTTTCCTCTTTCTCCAACTACCTGGTATGATGTTCCCTTTTATGCTAACATGTCGTTCTTTACACTTATCCATCCTCACTCATTTACTCTGTATATTTCTTGCTCCTTCTTCACGCCACACTCCTGTACCCTTTTATGAACACTTTGTTTTCTTTGTCCTTTTTTATTTTCAGCATCATTAGGCTCAACTTTTAAAAATAAAACATAGACAATGATCAACAGCGTTGTGACAGCGTTTCACTGGAGGACTCCCAGAGAAAGAAGAAAAAAAAAATGCCAAGGAATGAACTTTAAGGCTGGACGCAGAGAATATGATCAGCTATATCATAACATTGGCAGCTACTGAGAACATATATTTAACAAACATATTTTCTCAGCATATCATAAGTTTCCCAGGAGAGTTGAATGGAAAAATATAATCTTATTTTATCCTAAATATGTCATGAAATATGAATTAATGTGATAGTTTTTACTTTATATCTGTCTTTCCCTTTGCTGAAGGTGTCAGGGAACAGATTGTTAATGCAACAAGTTATTTTTTAAAATAGTTAGCAGCCACCACCAACCCAAATTCCATTCCTAATAGTTTTTTGTTGTTGTTGTTTTGTTTTTTTGTTTTTTTTTTGTTTTTGTTTTTCAGTACGCTGTTCGTTTGAGTGCAAAGGCTGAAAGACAACAGGGGAAAGAATGGAGTAATGTCAAAAGAGAGGCAAGGGGGACAGGAATGCAAAGAGAAGTCTGAAAAGATGTACACAATGTATGTTCATTAGTTCAATCTCTAACCCCCAGATAAAGAGAGCTGAGTCCAGGACACCAACCACAATTCTTATTAACACTTACTTTATTTTTCTTTACATTTTACATGCAGCAGAAAGTGTATAATAGGTGAAACTCAGGAAAGCCCTCAAATTTACCATGTTTAAGAAGTGTCAGTGAATCTACTTTTATAAGTAACTGTTCCCGGAAGTCTGTCATGTATTAGTGTGCACGAACACACAAACTTGTCCACTCACACAGAAACAGAATGAAAAGTACAATGAGAGAAGAAAAAGCAAACAAAGTGGTTATTTCAATGCATACTTCTGTAACGTAAAGTATAAAATGTAGACAGCTAGCTCTTGGCAAAGTGTTGTGTACATAGTGTAACATGATTATGTTACACATGTAAGATAAGCAATTATTATTGCAACTATTATTCAAGAATCTTTCCCTGCTGCCCTGCTGAATAGCCAAGGCCAACAAAAACACTCTGGATACTATGATGTAGTTTTCAAAGGTTGTGGACTTATAAATTTAAATTCAATAAGAATAGTAACATTTTAGGATAATAAAAAACTGGCTGGAAACTTTAACGGAACCAGAAGAGTAAATGAAATGTTCTAGGACATGAATTATAAATTTTCTCCATATCCATGGATGATTGATTCCACAACTTACGTGGCCTACTACAAACTGGGATCCTGAGTCCTTTATATGAAATTGCTTAGTATTTGCAGATAACCTACAAAAATCCTCTGGTAGACTTTAAGTTTTCTTAACATTTCATACAATACCTGAGGCAATTTAAATTATAAATGTAATACCTAATACAATTTGAATGATATAAATAGTTTTTCACTGTAGTTTTTAATGAAATTATGACAAAGAAAATATTTCTGGTCCAACTTGGTGATGCATACCTATAATCCCAGCACTGCCTAGGCTGAGGCAGGAAGATTCTCATGAATTTGAGGCTTCCCTGGGCTAAGGACAACATTGTGAATTCGAGACCCCCTGAAATACACGGAAGACTCTCTCTCTCTCTCTCTCTCTCTCTCTCTCTCAAACAATTCTATACATATTAGTATAGAAATAGTTTCATTTCCTTAATATTGCTAATTTACCCATAGATAAATCCACATTTGGAAGGTTTGCAGATACAAGGGAAAAATAATAGACATTTAAATACAAGGGTAGGGGGATAGTGAGACAGCTCAGCAGACTAAGTGCCTGCTTTGGCAAGCACAGGGATCAAGGGTAGATCCTTGTTCCTGCATGCTGCACCAGCCCCACACCAGGTCATGCTGTGTTGACCAGAGTCTGGGCATGGTGACGCATATCTGTAATTCTACTGCTGGAAAGGTGAAAAACAGGAGGATCACTATGAGTCTGAGCTGTATAGGAACACCATGTGTCACATACACAAATGAAAATAAATAAATACATACATACATACATACATACATAAATAAGTGTAAGGATAGGTTCTTGAGAACTATTAGTTCTTTATAGGATTCTACATAGGATTCTTGTTTCACTCCAGTTTATTGTTCTGTAGAACTAAACCAATTATATTTACAGTTTGAAATTAAATAATAACAAGAAAAAGTGACTACTTCTCATTGCTTAGATAAAATGTCCGATACCCAAAGTTAAAGAAGGAAAGGTTTATTTTTGGCACACAGTTTGTAGAGGCTTCCACTCCCAGGTGGCTGACTCTAAGGCAAGGGGTACAGGAGCTGTCAACATGTAATAAGCATTTTCTCTTTGAGATAATTTTCACATGCGTATAACACATCAGTGTAGCATTGGTGTGTGTTTACATTTGATCAATATTTAATTCATAAGAGTGCATTTATACGGTAAATAATGCCATACTTATATCAAATTTAAAACCTAAGCCCCACTTCCAGTCTTATCTGATATATATGATACCATCTTATAGACAATTTTGAACGAACATCTTAGGCATTCACACCCTGAGGAAGCATGACAGCTTCTTTGGTCGGTCACATTGTTCTCACACTTAACCATCACTGATAATAATGTGACTGAGAAATAAAGAGCATCACTGCTGCTGGACACATGGTGTATTGTAGTCCTAGCTATAGGACCACAATAGACAAAAGTCAAGCCACGTCAATTTTACATGCGTATATCTGGTTGTCTGCACAAATATTTTAAAGATAACAATATAAAACATATTTATCATTTTAATAGCTCATCACCTTGTTTTGAAATATTGTATCATTTTTATTTTTTTGAAATTCTCTTTAAAAGAAAAAAGAAAACCTAAAAGAGCAAAAGAGGAAAAACAATGATATTCAGAGAAAGAAGCTGGAATCCTATTTTGTATATAAATCTGTGAAATATCTTTGTATAGTCAAAATAATGTATGTTGATATGTTTACAAGTAGGAAGCCTTCTTTATTATACATTTCCACTTGAAAATCATGTTGTTGAACTAAGAGAAAGTAACTGTATATCTACCCTAACTATTTTGTATATACAGATAGATAGATAGATAGATAGGTAGATAGATAGATTGATTGATTTATTGATAGATAGATAGATATTACTATAAAATGGTCCTTCATTTATATCATACTTTTTTGTTTTGTTTTGTCAGAGATACAGAGATGGGTGTTTCATTGCCATTAAAATATTGCAGGTGTTTGTCTTCACTAAAATAACCCAATATACTACAATAGTCCATAATAGTAGTGGGTTATCAGCAGAACTGGCAATATCAGAAATTGAGTTCAGTCTTTTATAACTCAGTATGTCAATATAGCTTTACTTTTTATGCCTCATGGTTAGACTTTTCTGCTAAATGGTTAAACCCAAGATAGAGCAAGAACTATGTAACAAAAGCAGTAACTTTTGTCTCTGACAAGGTCAGTCAAATCCCCTCAAGATTTACCTTGAAACCACTTTTGTAGATCTTTTGTCCGGGTCAACCATTTGGATGAGTCATAACCATTGCTTGACCAGTTTGATCTCTATGAAAGTCTGAGAGAATGTTTTCTCTGTAGGTGACCCTCCTTAGGCACACTGTACACCATTGACTATTTTCTCTGTGGCCCCACAATATCCTTCAACAGAAAATTTGGGACATCACTGAGTTACAGGATGTTATGGTACAGGTTCTCTTCTCTCCTGAGCTCTCAATGACCTTGAATGGCCAGGGCCAAAATACTGGCTATTGTTGTAGCACATCTTTTTTTATACAATTTTTTATCTAAATGGAGTATTACTCAAATAGAAAGAATAATAAACTCAAAGCCTTTATATATAAGTGGATGCATCTTGAAGATATACTCATAAATGAAGTAAACCAGCCCTGCATGTACAATTATTGTATATTCTCCCTAATCCAGGAACTCAACAGAAGAAATAAAAAATGGAAAAGTATAACACTGTTAAATGGAAAGCTAGAATTTAAGGAATAAACAATGAAGAGAGAGCAAGGAGAAAAGTTAGGGAAAATAGCTGGCTGAAAACCATATATTTATATACACAAAATGGTTAAGACAATGGTCATAAGAATTTCCACCAGGTTTGAAACTAGCAGTTAATTGGTTGAATTCTCACCCTGAAACAAAATTTCTTGATTGTTGCTCTTTATTATAACACATTTCTGATGGTTTCAATGACTTTCATTAAAAAAATGAAGTTTCTTAATAACTAGTTAAGAAATCATTTTAAAAGTTATCTTCAAAATATAATAAACTTCCAGAAATAAAATAAAACTCACTGGCAAATTAAAAAGTGTTGCAGATGATATAATATCAACCATTCTTATGGAAAGATAATTAATAAGTAGCTATAATTCGAAAAGTGTGTTTGTACTTGTTCAAAAAGGGGAAATTATTCACAAAGATATCAAGCAGTAATGCTTTTTAATCTTATATTTTTAATTCTCTATAGTTAGAAAATTTCTATTTTTAAAGGTTTTACTACTATATGTTTTCAGTCTATGTATGTAGTACATACTGAGTACATTCATCATACAGAGTTGGTGCGTGCCTGTAACTTAGTTTAGCACTTTTACTTCCTCTGCCCTTCCGCCCTCCCACACTCCATCTCTTGACACCCTTTAAGGCTACATGTCATAAGACTGCATCTAGACAGCTGTGTGGATTTTTCTATTGCTGCCAAAGCAATTGATCACAAACCCAGCACATACACAGCATATATTTATTATACTACAGTTAGGCAATCAGAAGTCTGAAATGAGGTATGATGGAATAGATTTAAGATGCTTAAGGCTTCCACCTCTTCAAAGCTCTAATAAATAGTTTTTGTTATTATTAATTTATTGCCCTTTTTCCACCTTTGAAAGGCCATCTGAATTCTCCATTCATTGGAACATAAATAAGTATTCAGCCAGGAGTGTACCATTTCTTTTATTGTAAATGACCTTATTATATTAAGCTCATCCTGTTGGTTCACTGCAATCTTTCCATCTGAAGATTCTTCACCATAATACCATTTTTAAAGTTCCCTTTGACATATTAGGGTTAATTAACAAATACTAAGTTTCCTAAACTCAGGATATGGATTTGTTGGGAAAGTGTCACAGTTACTTTTTTCTCCTTAATGGGACAAAATATCTGAAGCCCAAAACTAAGGAAAGGAAGATTTATTTAGCTCTGAGTTTGTAAAGGTTCCAGTCCATACTCTGCTGCTTCATGGCAGAATGACACAGAGCAGAGAGCAGCAGCACTTGGTGACAGAAAACAGCAAAAGCCAGGCAAGCAAAAGAGGGCAGCAAGAGCAAACCTTTCCTCTCCCTTATATTATATGCAGGCTACCTGCCCCAGCGTGGGTGTAGCACTCATAGCCAAAGTCCCACCATTGGAATATGAGTTAGTCATAAACTCTTGAGAAACTCGCATCTATGACTACATGAGGCTTTGAGGGGGCATGTAAGTAGGAACCATAACAGGAATCTTTGTTTTGCCTCCCACAAATCATAGTTTGCTAATATATTTAAGGGTAATGATAGCTGCATCTTTTGTGTCTGTCTCTTTTATTTCCTCTAAAATGTAAGTGCAGTATTTTAATTCTTTCATATAATTTTAAGAAGACAAAGATTAATTCATTTGAAAAAATACTCTTAGTTTCCAGAAATTGAGTTGCAATGCTGCATATTCTGTTAATTCACCGTATTCCTGTGGACAAGTTATCTCAAAACACTGTTATTTTATTTCTTTATGTGAAGTTAAAGAATTGAAACTTTAAAGACATACGACTTTCAGCGGAGACCTAAAAATTTGGAAAATATTTCTATGACTCTATGAAATCGTTTTGACTGAAATGGCCATGTAGACAGAAAGAAAATGTTCTCCACAGAACACCACAGGCACTTTCAAAGTTGTTTCCAATTCTTCTGGGTGTTATTTGGAAAGCTTGCTGCGTTCTCTATGTTCACTTGTATTGTTTCTAATTAAAGTCTGCACATAATACAAAATTCATTTACTCAGATGATGCTTATACAGCGATGCCTTTATGTTAGACATGTTATCATGGGATTGCTTCTCACACCATAAATAATGAATAGAAAAAGTGGATATTATTTAAAGACAAGCACAAAGATATAATAGACATATTTCTGTTCGCCCAAAGTTTGAATTTTAGATAGTGAAACTAGCTTCCTCCTTGCAGATAAAGATAGTGTGACCATGCTTCATAAATTTAGCTCCTTTTAGCGCTTGCCTACCATTGTCTTCCTAAATATCTTTCTGTGTGATTGATGGTTAAAAGGAACTCTTTGCTTAACTCCAGTCTGCAACCAGTGGTCTACTTAGCATATCCACTTTGATGTGTAAAAAGAAGCCATAACTCAATATGTCCAAAATGCATTGTTAGTCATGATTTTTCTCCTCAACACTGGTTCACTTTCCTGGACTTCTAATTTCAGTACATTACACCAATATCAATCCTCGTCTATAGTGAGAATACTATGACTCATTCTTGATACTTAATCATTCTCACTCAATCAGTCAAGATATCCACAGGAAACAAATGGCATATACATATTTAAAAAAAATCATAGATAGTATTAATTATGGGAGTCTTTATGAAGGGTGGACAGGATGTAAGGCTACCATAATAAATGCCTCAATACATTAGGGCTCTTCCTTAGTTCTAGTACAGAAGACTACAACCTAGGAAAGTCTTTTTTTTTTTTTTTGTTTAGAATTTTTTATTTTATTTATTTATTTTTTTCTTGTTTCAGAACCTTTGTTTGTTTACTCACTCATTTTTATGGCCAGCTTAGCCCATCCCGAGGGCAGGGCTAGCGTAGCATGTGGTGCCGGGCATTGAACCGCGGTCCCTGAAGCCGCCCAAGCCTTCCCAAGCAGGTGCTTTAGACCACTGAGCCATCCCGCCGGGCCCCAGAAAGTCTTAAAGAGCTGATTCTTTGAAAGAAGCAATAATTTGGGTTAAGCGTGCAGCCACCCAAGGTATGACAAACATATTTATTGACAGGAAAGCCTGCCAACAAGTAGCTGGGGAATAAACGTATCTACCTCACTGACTTTCAGTATAAGGATGATACTCTACATAAATTGGGCTAAATCAAAGGATTTAGCAAAGGAATCATTGATGTTCCTATACAGATCAGACAACTATGGGATAAGATTTGGGATGCTGGCTAGAAGAAAGCAAACTGGATAAAGCTGAGCAATTTTTCTCTGCAACCAAACTTTGTTCTCAATCTCACACCCTCTCCTATTTTCTCTAAGGCGGCCACTGTAATAATGTAGCTTTCAAGATGTCATTTCATATTTTAAAGTTATATTCTAAATGGTCTCTTGTGACATTAAAATGACCATTCTTAAATCCATTAATATTTCCTCTCTGCTATTAAAGAAAAATATCAAGCTTGTCCCACTGGTGTTAGAATGAAGTTCAGAAGCCTTAATATCCCTCTTCTTTGGTCCACCTCTTCTTTGATGCACTGTCTTACCACTTCCTCAATTACCTACTCCCTCATTTTCCTTCAGATAATTTTTAGTCTTTGCGTCCTCATTCCCCACTGTTAAGTTCCTCATAACAAATAATTATCTATCTATCTATCTATCTATCTATCTATCTATCTATCTATCTACCTACCTACCTATCTATCTAGGAAGGGCCTACAGGGTTGTTCAGGGTCTCACCACTAGATCGGATTCCTAGTGGTCCTTCAGTTTACAGCTTCCCAAGAGTTGGGATTACAGGTGTGGACCACAATGCCCAGTCTCAGTTATCTTCTCAGTGTGCCCCTTGTGCAGGGCTGGCACAGCAGGCCTTGGGATCAAACCTGAGCCTGATTGCAGGTGCTTTAGTCTGCTGAAATATTTGGCCAGTCCTAACAAATCCTCTTTTAACCAGATACACCAATTTGCTTTGCATATAGTAGAATTAATTTGTGTTTATTGAATAAAAGAAAAAAAATCAAAAGCATATTATACTTCTTCATCTCTTTTGTTCCGATGTGTGTAAACATCTTTCAGTGTTAAACTTTGCAAAAATATTATGCAGGCTCTCATCATTTTCTTAAGCAGGTTTCTTCTCTATTTCTGATGCAGGGGGAATCAGAAGAGATTTCAGCTACCTCATCTTCAAAGAAGTTCATTCTTTTAAGCTGCGAGCTGGACCCCACAAGCCTGCAGATCTGAGCATCTTCATAGAAATTTATTATTTATTTATTGGAGATGAGCACATCTGAAGTAAAAACAAATCATAAGGAAAGGAAAAAGAATAAACTAAAGACAAATAGATCAGAAAAATCATAAGGAAACTTTTGCGTTAGCCCTTCCAAAGCAAGTATATTTGGAGTCAAGAATGTAGAAGTACGCATAAAAGAACGAAAGATAGAAGAAAGAAATAAAAGAATGAAAGAAAGAAAGAAAGAGAGAGAGAGAGAGAGAGAGAGAGAAAGAAGAATACATTATTAAAATGTGTGGCTATTGGAAGGCATGACTTTAATCTTACTGAGTAGAGAAAACAGATGTAAGGATAAAACATTTCCAAACATTTACACTTCTATGTAAACATTTCCAAAAGACTGAAAGCCATTATTATGAGTAGTTTGTAGCACTCTTCTTGCAATGGAAAAGAACTAATAGTTCTTTTAACTCTTGGAGCTTATTTCTTTTTATTTTTAATGTTATTGTAGCTTACTATAATTGTTAAGTATTTCATACATGCCCAAACATGGTGTAAGAATGATAGGAAAAGGTGGAGGATGGGCATGGGATGAGATGATTTTGTTTGTTTGGTTTTTTAGTTTTTTTTTTTTTTTTTGGCTTTTTGAGACAGGGTCTCGCTGTACAGTTCAGGCTGGCCTTCAGCTCAGGTTTGTATCCCAGGCTGGTCTCAAACTCTCACCGATCCTCCTGCCTCAGCCTCCCGAGTGTTGGGATTATAGGCGTGAGCCACCACACCCGGCTGTGATGAGATGATTGATGTTAGACCTTAAGAACTTATTTTCAGACTTTACTAAAGACAGGTGAAAGCTTACACCACAATTTTTTTTTTCTCACATCTTTCACTTTTAATTGCACCTATTAATTCTTCTGATAAATGTTTATATTTTTAGTTTAGTTTGTGTACTTACAGATATAACGTACAATTTTTCTTTCCAACTTTATATTGTGCTATAAGTAGGTAGCAGATAAAAATGGTGGTGAATTGGGATGAAAATCCAAATGTAGCATGGTAAGATCATTATTATTTCAAAATCCACCCTATTTTGCTATGACATGGGTATTTTTCTGTTGGGAAAGTAAGTGCAGATGAGAGTTCCAGGTGAGAGTAAATAATAAAGCAAATAAAACTGAAATAGGTTTCTCATAGAACAAAACCCAGAACTATATTATCAATAATAAAATTATTTTTCCTTGGATAGGCCAAATGTTTGAATGAAGTAAGAAATTAAGAATATAGAAAAAATAATGATAATGTTTTTCTTTGATCTGATTCTAATAACAAGAAAGATACAGAGAATCAGCAACACTGACAAAGGTGTAGTGAAATGAAAACCTTTCCTATCACTCATGTTAGTGAAAACACTTGGCAAATGAGCAGAGTTCCGATGAAGAATTTTGTTATTATTTCATTTCTGCCATGATTCTGAGGAATGACTTCAGCTACTGCAGTAATTACGGGAGGTGTGGCTGATGAACACACAAAGATGATCATGCCCATGAAAGCCACTGTAATCAAAGTGGAACAATGATAAATATTTGTGAATTAGTGATTGATTTCTTGAATGTGATATGATAGATGATACAGCCAACAAAAATCCAGATAAGATAAGTGATTTAAAGGACCTAAAGATATCATTAAACTGACAGAAAATAATAGCTATTAATGAAATTTTAGCAACAACTTCAGTCTTTTAATTTTTATTTTACATTTTGGGATTGGGGACCTTGTGCCTGTTGGGCAGTCACTTAGGACACCCCCCAGAACTCACATTTTCTTAAATTAAGAAAGATAGGTCTGGGGAGATATCTCAGTGTGACTAAGCACCTGGCTGGTAAGCACAAGGTCCAGAGTTTGATTCTTGGTGCCACGTACCTTGCAGACACCAAATCCCTGGGTACCCCATGCTGTCCCAAAACCATGCATAGTGATACAGGCCTGTAATCCCATGACTAGGGAGCCTGAGACAGAAGGATCAATATGAGTCCAAGCTGCGTAGTGACACCCTATACCAAATAAATAAATGAATTTATGAATGAATGAAGACAGACAGAAAGAAAGAAAGAAAGAAAGAAAGAGAAAAAGAAGAAACATACCACCTACCACAAAAAAACTTTGTATACTTAGTATTAGCAAAGATCTCTTTATATTTAGACTTTATAAATTTATATTTTTCTATCTTTTTTCTGTACTAACTTTAGTAACACTTTTGGAATACCATATTAAAAGATTGAACCATTACAAAACAAATGACAAGGATAATAACCTTATAATCAACTTTAGAAAGAAGATATAAAAATAGTAATATATATGACAAATTCTGTGCGTTTCATTTAATTAGAAATCCATAGATCATTATGTGTTATTTTTAAAATTCTATTTCCTCTGTATTTAGCCCGGGGTCTACAGTGTCACACTATGTAAATCAGACTCTTAGTGATTCTCCTGTTTTCAGTCTCCCAAACTGCTGGGATTATAGGCACCACCAGTCCCAGTCTCAATTGCTGTCTCAGCACGCCCTTCTGGCGAGGCCAGCATAGCACACTGGGGATCAAACCCTGGCTGTTACACTCTGCCTGACAAGGTCTCTTATTATTTAAAGAGCTATTAGCACAACAGTGGAAAATTGATCATCTTGTATACATTTATATCTATATATTATACTTAGGGATTATTAAATTAGTTTTATTTTGAATTTATAACTTTTAAATATTTATTTTGACATTCTAGATAATCATAATGCTTATTATATAAAGGCTATAAACTATAATATTATAAAATATTGTTAGATGAAATTTTACATAGAAAATGGTATTTTTCTTTTAAAAACCACTTAATTATGTATAGAGTTTTTTTTTTTTCCTTTCACTATAACTATATACTACTACATCTTTCTGAGTAGATGAAAATATTTTCTGGTGTGAAAAATTTTGAAAATAAGGTGAATTGTATGGAATATTTTTAATGAATAAAAGTATTTTTTTATTTTTTTAATGAATAAAAGTATTTTTATTCCATTTGAGAATTGTGTGAGATAAAAGGCACCATTCACCATCAGACATGTGATTATCTATGAAGACTGCATTACAGAAATGGATTAAAAAGACTCCTTTGAGCTATCTTTCTTATATACTTAGAAAAGAAATGTATACTGAGATGTCTATTACAACATACAGGAATATTCACATTAAAAAAGGAAATCAAAGAGGCCTAAATGAGAATATCCAAGTCAGTCATCATGATAAGGACAGAAGGCAAGTGCCAAACTTCTATTTTTACATGCTTTTAAGATACATCTTATTTTGAGACAAGTAAGTTTCACAGAATGGGATATAGTTTATGATTAGGGAGCAAAATATAAAGTCTACATTATATTTATGAATATCTAAGAAAAGAAGAGGAGAAAGTATGCTTGATGCTCCTCTTATATATTTTATATGAGTCCCAAGCATTACTGCGAATCTTAGTTGTCAGAGAAAGAACCATTTTCCAAGAAACAGCTGTCATAGGCCATGTCAGTGATGGCAAAACATGGATGTGTGCCTCAGCCAGCTGTTATCATTGGAAGCTTCACAAAGTTTTCCCAACTGAGCAAAACTAGTAAATACTCTTGTTATTTATATTTTTATGTAATTCATTTCACATTTGTAACTACAAAACTCATCTTTTCTTCAGGATTACAAAATATCAGTCAGTTCTGTAGGTGGAAAATTCCAGGACATGGTAATTTCTTTGGTTTGGCTGCTTGTGAGGGTGGCACATGGTTGTACACTGAGGCAGAAGCAGATATATGTGGAATAGCTTATTGGAGAGAGAGAGAGAGAGAGAGATAAAGAGAGACAGAGACAGAAAGAGACAGAGACAGAGAGAAAGGAGACTAAGACAGAGACAGAGACAGAGACAAAAGCAAAGGCATGCATGGACAGACAGACAGACACGCCGATCACCCAATCTTCTCTAAGACTATAACCCTCTTCAGCCCTACCTCGAGTGTTTCCTGAGCTCCCATGAGCACTACCTTCTGGACCAAGCTTTTGTTTACAATGGGCCACTGGGAAGGTTCAAATCATCTCCAAATTACAGCACCAAGAGGGGACTTTAAAATATATACAAAATGAATGGGGTGCTATCAATACTTTAAAATTATGAAGTATTTAGACACAAATTTATTGAGGTAATAGTTTCCCTCAATAAGTTGGAATTTTAAAAGTGTATTATCTCTGGTGATTCTTTATCTGTGCTTAGTTTCTAACTCAAATTCTCCATTGCACATAACAGTGAAAATAAAATCTTGACAATTCAGGTAAAATGTTTTCAGTGGCATCCTGCAAATGGTTGTTCATAACTTGCAAGAATGTTGTCTCAACATCCATTGCTATCCCACAGATATAGTCCATGGTTTACAGTACCAGGATTCTCCCTGCTTAGAGAGTGCTTGGTTTGGGAACAGGATACCAATGAGTATCATGGGTGGAAAACACTGCTGATGAGTAAATAAATAAATAAAAATAAAAGATTCATTTTCCTGTCCTTCACGGGATTTTGTTGTGTCTTATGACATTGTGGCAGATACAAAACTGGAAAGAAAAGGCTAGAACCAAGAGAGTCTCTCAGAATTCTGAGGAACCACAATCCTGATGTCATCAATAGGATGCTCTACATCTAGTATCTCATTGTATTTGTTTCTTCCAATGGAAAAGTACATTTAACTCATAGAACCAAAAGTTAAGCTTAGAAGTGGAATTACTGTCAAAGACACACAATGACTTCAGGAAACAAGATGCCAATGGTGACCTTTAATAGGGGAAATATTTAATAGGTAAATACTTCCACATCTCTACCTAGTGTCTTGTCTTCTTACATCAATACTGATAAAGTTTGTAATATCTTGTCTCACAAAATTTTAACCAGCCATTATCTGAGACTGACAGTACAATTCTAGTTCTTTTCATTCACTATGTAAAGTATAATTTTGAAAGTGTAGCTGAAAATCTTGAGAAATCTATGACATTTATCCTAAACTCTTTTCTTCCTCAAATCATTGGAATTTGAAACATAAATAAAAATATTAAAAATATAGAATATTATACCCAAATTTGAAGCTGTAAATATCAATTATCATTGTTATGGTTTCTGCATAGGTGACCCCCAAAGCCTCATGCAGTCATGGGGCAGCTTCTGGAATTTGTAATTGAGTATTGTGGAAATGGGTGCATTTGCACCCAGAGCAGGTGATTTGCATATCAACATACGGAAGAGAAATTAGCTGCTTGAGCAGCTTGTTCTCTTTGCTCTTTCTCTTAGCTGGCACCATGAAAGGTTGCCCTCTGCCATATACCACTCTGCTTTGGAGTGTCAGGTATTTGCTCCCTAAAATACAATAAACATAAGTTTCTGAGTGCTTCTCCAGAAGATGAATATGGTGGATTAATTAATGATCAATTTAAGTGGGCAAACAGTTGAACTAATTCAACATGATCATGGGCATGGAGGATCCATCTGAGAATTACTGTGGGAATGCTCTAAACAGGTAGTGGAGATTGCATGTATCTGATTTTCCAATGAGAAAGTTCTTTGTGGTTGGTTTTCCTGACAGGATGTAGGCTGTTCTCCCTGGAGGAGGAAATCTGGTGTGGCTTTTCTCCTCTTCTGAAGCTCATCTTCATCTTGGTTGTAGCCCGTCTACTTCACTGGTGTGGAACATGAGGTCATTTACTTTGCTGGTTTCTTGGGTCTCTCAAGTGGACAGATCCTCTGTTGCTCTGTACTGCCCTTGATAATTTGGGTACATATTATAAGACACTCTTTAGATATTTTCCCTTGTAAACTTTCTGTAGAACAATGGAAAGAGATATTGCTAAAATAGTAGGAGTAAGCTTAACTTTTGCATTTCCTCATAATATTAACTGTTCCAAGTAGAAGTTTCTATTTATCCTACTACATATGCTTACTGGATTTTTCAATTCACATTAGCTTTATTATCCAGAATAAATGAATATGTTTGACTATTTTGAGAAAAAAAGTCTAAATTTAAAATAATAGTTTCTGACATTTTAAAACATATTTCTATGCAAATAAACATAATTAAGATTTCTAAGACAACACTCAAATATTACAAACTCTGAGAACATTGATTGTTCAGTATAAATATGGTCTTGCATACTTTTTGTTCAAAAGTAACACATTAATTTCCTGATAATCTGTGTGCATTCTTTAAGCTTATCATTCTCAAAATATAAAATTCTTTTTCAAGGTATTTGTAAAATTGACTATGTTTATGACTTCCTGATTTTGCTCCCATTATAATGCATTTTTTGAAATATGGAGTCAAGTCCAGTAATGACTAGTCTCGAAGTGCTCTGCACGTGATTCATGATGTGGTTTAAGGATAGAATGCAGAAAAGCTCATTCACAGAAGGTTGGATTAATTTGGGCACTTTGATAATCTTTGCCTAGAGTCAAAACATTATTGTTTGTTTTGCTATTAAGACTAAGGCTCTCCAAATAGGCAAGCATTCTAAATCATAACGCTTTGAGTTCTAATTTGATTTGCCGTTTTAATTATGTGTGGTAACGTCAACTCTTCTATATCAATTTGACTCATGTTGGGATAATTTGCTAACTCTTGTGGTACAATATCTGGTCAATTTGTGTTATGGTTCGTATCTAGCTATCCCCCCAAAGCCTCTTATAAATCATAGGGCCATGTTGTTGACTGGAGGAGCAGCAATTGCCTCGAGGGGCAGGGCCAGAGAACCAGGTCAGGGCTTGAGGGACGGAGCCAGAGAGATGCAAACATTTAAACTGGCAACATGTGTTCTGTGATCCCCCTAGGCCGGCAGCTTCCCTCGGAGGTGTGGAGTGGGTCATCCTGAACGCAGCAGTTCCTCCGACTCTCCTACAGAACCTGTAGTGTGGGGCAGCAGAGTCTATGATTGAGGCCACTTGTGATTAAGCCTGGAGGCCGTGCAATGTAACTCACAATGCTTTAAACTACGAAAACCCCAGTAACTGTGAGGTAAATAAACCTTTCCTTCCCTAAGGTTGGGTGTTGTGTATCTGTCCAGCAACAAGAGAAGAGTAACTAAGACAGTTTTTTAGACACTGAGTCAGTTTGCCAAGTCTTACAGTTCTACAATATGTGTAATACCACCACACTTTCATCAATAAAAGGCAACATCTATAATTAACTTACTGCAATTTTTTATAACTAATTATATGGCAACTCTGGTACTTCCATGGTCTAGACTTTGGGCTAAAACCTTATGGTGTAGTAGTATACGAAGATCAACAACAGATCACAGAGCTGGTCAAGTCCATGTTGCTCAAAAGCTATAAGGTTTTGTTGCTAAGCCCTGCTACATGAGCCCTTCTCCAGGTTCTTAATCTTTGGTAGGCTTTGTATTTACAAACATGGTAACAAGAATTCTCACTAATGTGAATTTTCAGGATCTCATGCTGTGCACAAAAGCTTACCTTTTAGAAACATATTCTTTGATTCACCATGCTAGGAAAGTTTCTTTGTCCTATAATCACCTTTACTTATTTTACATACATTTCCCCACTGATTTCAAAATATTTCTTATGTCTATTTTCTTCATTAAAACGTCATTTTCATAAAGCAAAGGGCTTTTATGTTTGCTTTCAAATCCCTCTAGTTGCTTCATAGATATAACTTCAGATGATACATTACTAGATCCAATATGTTTTTGAAAAATGGCCAAGTTGCCATATTCTTGTCATAAAAACATTAACTAAAACAACATGGTATTGAGCGTAGGTCAAGGATACTGAGTACTCAAAATATACAGGGATGAGGCTAGATATGTTATGTGTTTTTTAAATATAATTTTTTTTCCTAAATTTCATTTTTTTTTATTTATTTATTTATTCATTTTCTTGTTTCAGAACATTTGTTTATTCACTCATTTTTATGGCCGGCTCAGCCTGCCCGAGGGCAGCGCTGGCACAGCATGTGGTGCCGGGGATCAAACCGCGGTCCCTGAAGCCGCCCAAGCTTTCCCAAGCAGGCGCTTTAGACCGCTGAGCCATCCCGCCAGGCCCTTAAATATAATTGTGACAAGAAATCTATAAGTTTAGTTTTTGTAGATGTTGAAAATTAGGTTCCAGAACCTGAAACTGAAGTATTTCAGCCTGTATAAGAAATGCCAGAATAGCAGAAACATATGCTAATAGCTGAATTATCAATAAAATACACTGTGGACTAATAAATCACATTTTCCTCCTTTTCTTCCTAAGTTTTGTTATATATCTTTGCATTTGATACCTTAATTCAATGCACAAATTATTTAGGTGGAAAAAGCAGAGTAGGCTACCATAAAGTAAGGAGATGATGTAGAGCAGTAGATGTCAAATCTTAAGACATCTTATAACATAGGAAAGGTCTAGGATATTATGAAACCATAAGTGGGGATGTGCATATCTTTTTTTTTTTTCTTTTTTTTTTTTTTGTATTTTTTTAGGGAAGGATCTACAGGGCATTCAGAATCTCACTCCTAGATCAGACTCCAAGTAATCTATCTGTTTACAACCTCCCAAGAGCTAGGATTACAGGTGCACACCAGGAGAACCAGTCTCAATTGTTGTCTCTGCATACCCCAGGAGTGGCTCTGGGGATCAACCCTATTTGACCTGTCCTTGATTTTAGATTTGACATCTACTGCTATTCATCATCTCCTTACCTTATGCTAGCCTACTCTGCTCCTTCCAACTGAACTAATTTGAGCATTGAATTAAGGTATCAAATGCAATGATATATAACAAATCTTAGGAAGTAGAGGAGGAAAATGCGATTTATTAGTCCATATTGTATTGTATTGATATTCCAGCTATTAGGATATGTTTCCACTATGATGGCATTTCTTATACGGGATGAAATACTTCAGAGTCCAAATCATAGGTCAGTAAGAGTTAGGGTCTTGAAGAGGAGTACTTCCACATGGTATCAACTCTGAAAAAAAAAATTGCTCCATGAGTCATCTCTGAACTGATTGTTGTGGTTTTGTTTCTATAGCAGAGGTTTCTGCTCTTTCCTTTGGAGTTATTTTTTCTTCTTACTTACCCCATACCATTGCTTTCTGAGAACTTTCTGATGTGGACATACTCAGATCCTGCTTAGTAACTTGTGCTTACTCTCTGGAGTGGTAATCCTACACGTCTTGGGAAACGTCTAACAATAAAACACATTGCTTTAAATCAGGCTGAGGTCTTGCTTCTCAAAGATCAATTTTAGAATAACTCACATTACGTTATCGCAAATATACACTCTTTGCATACACACATAGTAATGCACACATATACATTTTTCCTTTTCTTTCTTGATGACCTACCATATTTAAAAACATAAATACTTGCTGACAAGTCTATGGAAAAATCTTCAAAGGCTATCCGTAAGTTTTTATGTACACCTTATTATGTATAATGTAATTGTTTTGATATTTCATACTGTGCCACAAAATTAATTAATATCAATGTGTGGCACAGAAGGAAGCTTCACTTGGACATTTTATTTATGTCTCCATGTTTATTTTATGTATCTATAAATTATATGTATATAAAATATACAGATTATGTTAGGTGATATATTATGAAGCTGCATTTCCATTGCAATACTAAATCTCAACACATTTTAGAAATAGGTACAAAGATTCTAAAATTGAGAGGGAAATGGTAAAGAAACAGAATGACTACGATGGGCAGAATCAAAAGGTATCCTGTAAGTTGAGCATGGTGGTGCATGCCTATAATTCCAGCACTTGGGAGGCTGAGGCAGGAGGATCGGTGTGAGTTTGAGACCCAACCTGGGCTACAAAAGTGAGCTCAAGACCAGCCTGAACTGCATGAGACACTGACTCAAAAAACATAAATAAATAAAATAAAGGTATCCTGTAAACTTCTCCTTTTTTGTGTCTGCTTTCATAACCCCTGTCTCTGGATCAGTGTGGTGGTAAATATGACAGATTTTATGCCTTGGGTAAATTACACTGCATGCTGAAAAAGAAAAAAAGAACCTTGTAGATGTGGCCAAGGCCATGTGTCACTGGACTTTGAATAAATACTAAGAGAGATTATGCTGAATTTTCTTAGGTTCAGCAGATTAGTCTTTCAAAAGAAGCCATCTGAAACATAAAGCTCTGTACAGCTGCTTTGGAGGATATGTGGCAGGAACTTGGCAAGGCATCTAGGAGCTAAGAGTGGTCTATGGCCATGACAATGGGTGTTTCACACTATTTCTGCAAAGGTTCCATTATTTACAACAACCTAGATGAACTTGGAAGGGGACTTTGAGACCTAGATGAGAACAGTCCTCCTGGATTTCTTGATTTCAGTTTTGAGACACTAAA
Source organism: Myocastor coypus (assembly GCA_004027025.1). NCBI lineage: Eukaryota > Metazoa > Chordata > Mammalia > Rodentia > Myocastoridae > Myocastor > Myocastor coypus. Next base: position 26,258 of record PVJA010000176.1, read on the forward strand.
CAGAAAAATCTTGTACAGTGCTCAGACTTTTGATCTAAGGAAATTGGGAAATAACATTGTGATCTTTTTTAATGCATTTGGTACAGAATCTCACTACACAACCCAAACAAAGAGCCATGCTCCCATCTCAGCCTCCCCAGTGCTGTGCCACCATGCCCAGTCTGGCTCTGAGCACCCAGGGTGGTGTCTGCACTCCTTGTTGTACCAGACATTGAATCCAGGTCCTTGAGTTTACCTAAGCAGGCACTTAAAACACTGAGCTATCTCCGTGACCCTGTTCTGATCATTTCTATGTAGATTTTGAAAACAAAGAAAATCCAAAAAATTTAACAAAAGATCAGTGAAGTTGCAGAACATATGCTACCCTGTTTCAAGATTTATAGAGCCACAATAACCTAGACAGGTTTTCATTGTTGAAAAGATATGCAAACATATTGGTGGAAGAGAATAAGGAGATCTCAAATAAGCACAGACATATAGTGTAAATTAATTCAGACAAATATGTCAAGAGAATTTAATGGGAAAAGGTAAACTTTTCAACACATGCTGCTAAATCAATAGGATATCCATGTGCAAAAATAAGCATCTTGACCAGTCATATCATCTTATAAAATTTCTAGAAGATAATAGAGGAGAAAAACATTCTTAGTGACATTTGCCTAGGCAAAGATTTCATAAGGAGGCAAAAAAAAGAAAAATATAATCATAAATTATTTGTCAAAACTGAAGACAAGTTCTTTGCAAGGTACTGTCAAGAATATGAAAATGCAAGTCATGGAGCAGGACAATATGCTTTCAGAATATTTGTTCATGAAAGTACTTCAATCCAATATAGAAAAATGACCCAAAGAACATCATTATAGATGGTATAATTATTCAAGGAAAATTGAATAAATGAAACTAACAAAAATATATTAATGTCAAGTATGTGAAAGTAATCCTTAATATCAACGGTTATTGGGGAGTTAAAAACATAGTGAAGTAGCATTTCATAACCAGAAAATAGTTTAAAACTTAACGATATGAAGTGTTGGAAATTATGTGCAGCAACTATAGCTTTGATAGGCTACTAACAGCCATGGGAAATAATACAACCCTCTGAAAAACAATTGGATGATCTTTCAAAAGTTATGTATATGAATCTATGGTATCATCCATCCATTCCATTTTTAAGTGTTTACTAATTGAAATCAAAGACATACGTCAACAAAGAATTTCACATGAAAGTAACACAGTACTACAACAGTTATAAGCGTATGTATCACAATTCATCATTATTATTGATTTCCTGGCAACATCTATTTAGCGTTTTCTTATTCCTTTTGCTATTGACCTCCTTAAGGAAAACAATTGGAGCACTTTTCCTCAGAATAAAAATCCCTGGCTGGAAAAGGATAGATGATCCTTTTTTTCTGGCCTTTCATTAATTTCCAAGGGAATGGAATTGATGGTATGAAGAATGTACCCACTTGAGAATGCAAAATGACTTCATCTAGTTATTAAACTATGTGGAGGACTAAAAATTTGAAGCAACTTATACAGAGTCATACTTTAAGATGTAATGAGTTTAATACAAAACCGATATGTTATGTTCAGCTTATTTAAACCTTCATGCTGAGTAATTCTTCTTTGCTTTCTGAAGCCATTGTTGGGTTTTTTTTTCTTTGCTTACATGAATTGTGTGTGCTTATTTTGTGGAAAGGCTGTGTTATTAATCAGTACTTTTTGTATTAAAATATCTATATCCCTGTAGTCCTTAATGTGATTTTGTTTTTGGATGCTTTAAAATTGTATTCATAGCCAATATTTTAAAATCTAAAATACTCAAATTTATTATTCCAAATTTTATTGTGTGTATAATTTCATTTTATTTGACTTTTCTGTAGTTAATTAAATTGTTTTTCATCTTATCTTTTCTTGAACTGGTAAACTTGGCCAGCATGCCAATTTCTCTCATTTTGCTTATGTTTTCAAAACTACCACATACATTTTGCTAAGTCAGTTTAATCTTTGTACTTTTCAAATTCAATTAAGTTGAAAGCTTTGTCTACTTTGATAAGAAACAACTGCTGAAAGTTAATGCCTGTGGAAAAAATGTTACAAGGACAAAATATTGTTTAATAGAAAAAGAGAAAAACATCTTTATTTAAGAGACAAGTGGAGTTTTTCAAATATTCCATCAAGCGTACAGAGCATAGTATTGAAATCATACTTAGCTTCAAAAACTTCCGTTTAATTGTGTAGTCAGGACCTTATATTTTATTTTGCAAAATTATGAAAATTAAAAGTTACATTTTGTGCAGAAGCATTTTAATGTTCAGTAATTCTAAAACAGCTTCAACTTTGTAAGTTTATATAATAGACTCCATTTACATTCACAGAATTGACAAAGTAAAGAATGACTTTGGCTAATTTGTATTGAAAATTATGACAACATGCTTGGTGCAAAACCTTCTCAGAATATATATTTTAAAATGCCTTATGACTGTTTACATACAAGGAAAGGTCTGCATGAAGTGGGTTTAACATACATTTGGACTCATTAAGTGTATATTAAACATACATTTTGGTCAAATACTATGAAATATGCTTCAGGTGATCTTATAAATATGGTCAAATCAGCCAATGAACTTATAGCCTGAGAAGTTCAATAGACCTCAATATAAAGTATAAACATAAAGACAAGCTGAATATGCACAGTAGCTGGAATAGAGAACCAACATGTGTGTGGTAAGGTGAACTGGAAAGGGAGGGCAGGCGTAGCTGTGAGTCAGACATTAGGATCATGGAGTGGCTTTTATACTTCAAACCATGTGTCAGACTACTGTGTGCATTGCAAGTCTCACCAAATTGTGGCACTAAAGTCTTTCGGAGTCAAGTATACAAAGGAAAAACAGAAAAAAATATGTCCCTATCAGGTGAAAGGAAGAATTGAAAAACACAAAGAGAAGGGAAGTTGTCCTGCATACATGAGAAGATGTGAGGGCAACAAAATTATCTCATTTGACTGAACTTCAACTTACACACTCTGACCATTCTGTGAGAATGAAGAAAAAAATTTCTTTGATATTCCAATCAGAGTCAGTTTATTCTGATTATTATTTTTATTCTACATTGGATATCAATTATGTATTGATGTGGAACCAGCAAAATTCACAGTGACTTTTTGATAGCTTTGCTTTCAGTGACCTTTCAGTGATTTATTTTTTCTTTTCATCACCACCCCTACCCCTTCAACCAGCCCTTCCAAGTCAAATATTTATTGGGAAAAACACCAGCAGCTATCTTTTCACTTTTTTTAGTGCATTTAGGACAGGGATACAGGTTCTAGAGGGTCTCACTACGTACACTGGACTCATGTGATTCTCTTGTTTTTAGCTTCCAAATGTGCTGGGGTTATAGGCAAGCGCCACCATGCCCAGTCTCAGTTGCTGTCTCAGCTCACCCGGGGGGTGGGGCCGGCACAGCGTCTTTTCACATGTTGGATGCTACCACTCATTTCTAGTAAAACTAGTATACTTTTACAACACACACACACACACACACACACACACACACACACACACACACATACACATACACACAGTTAGATTCCTTAAGCCCTTCCAGGAGTCTTTGCTGAAAACAGTAATGTCTTAACCATTATTCTGACATTATTTCCCACTGGGAAACTAGCTTGAAACAGAAAATAATTTCCATAAGTACAACGATAATTTTCTTTTCTGACTATGGACGAAACTTGAAGGAAAACAGGCAAATAATGGAAAATAATTATAACATGCACTAGTAAGTATTAGGAAAAAAACCCTATTTTCCTCGTTTTAGTGATTTTGCGTATTTATTTAGTACCAAAGTTATTAAAGGAATCCAGGACAGGTTTACATGTTCTTGAAGCACTCTCTCTCCTATTCTAAAGTGACTAGCTTTTTACTTCACCTGTTAAATTAGTTCTTAAAACTCAGAAGAAAAAAAAATGATACCTAAGTGACAATTCTTGAATCTGTGCATTTTTTGTCTTATCAACAGTATAAACAGCCAAACTCTAAATCCTTCATTAACTCTTAAAAAAATCTCTTTCCTCTGTAGGTATGATTATGATATTCTTTTTAAATTTTAAAAGTAGGTGATTTGTGGAAATGTTTCATAATGATGCTTTTGGATTTGATGATTTAATTGGCAGCCATGTTTGTTCCCCAGATTAGTTCTCAATGGTCAAAAATGCAGTCAATTATCTACTGTATCTGGCTTTAATTGGCGTTATATGTTTGAACAAGCTTTAAACATCAATGTTTGCTTCTTGTCTCTAAAATCTGAAAGACTCTAAGATGAAAAGGGCAGTATTTTGTAGGATATGACTAATTGAACTACTAATGTTGAATGCATATATTTAATTGTTGTGGTACTTTTATCTTTTATTGAGCTTTATGTATTCTTCCATGCTTATTTTTTATTTGAATAAGAAAATGAGCATGTCTCAGTACTTTATTATTCTTTATAATTTGTTTTTTTTTTTTTTTTTTTTTTTTTTTTTTTTTTTTTTTTTTTTTTTTTTTTTTTTTTTTTTTTTTTTTTTTTTTTTTTTTTTTTTTTTTTTTTTTTTTTTTTTTTTTTTTTTTTTTTTTTTTAAAGTGAGCCTGGGGCTCGGCAGAATGGCTCAGTGGTCTAAAGCACCTGCTTAGGAAAGCTTAGGCGGTTGCAGGTTCAATTCCCTGCACCACATGCTGTGCCAGCCCTGCCCTCAGGGCAGGCTGAGATAGCCATAAAAATAAATAAAACAAACAAACAAAAGTTCAAAAAAGTTGAAAAAAATAAATAAAGAAGTAAAAATAAAAAGTGAGCCTATTGAGAGACCTCTGAGTATACTCGCTGACATATTGCATGGGAATGATATAAATTTATACTAGGTAAACAAAACACAGGTATAATTTTACAAAAAGCCTGAATGTGATGAACTATTTATATTCTTTTCACTTGCAATTCCAGTTCTTAACATTTTAAGTGAGGTAAGACTAACAATAAGAACTTGGCAAATATTTTGTTGGCTTTTGTCTTAGTTACTTTTCACTTGTTGCTGGGACAAATACTCAGCACTCAAAATGAAGGAAGGAAAGGTTTATTTAGCTCACAGTTCGTGGAGGTTTCAGTCCATATTCGGCTGGCCCAAGGCTGAGTGGAGCAGGGCGGAGAGCATCCAGTTCATGGCGGCAGAACAGCAGCAAAATGGTGACAGAGGGAGCCAATCAATCAGGGCAGCAGAACAGCAGCAACAGCTCGAGTCTGTCTCTCTGTCTCTCTTCATATTACATTCAGGCTCTCTACCTTAGCCCCCACCTTAGGCTATACCCATATTCCCAGAAGTACTTCGACCCATAATCCCATCAGTACTAAAACCCATAATCCCAGGGATCATGGATCAAGTCTCAAACTCTAGAAGTCCCCGCCCAATGACTACATGAAGCTTTGGGGGGACAACTAGACATAAACCATAACAGTTTTAAAATCTAACTCAATGTTCCTATCTGAAAAATAGAGTTACTACCAACATTTCTTGGGTGGACACCCGATGCTGAGAATGATAACCCTATTTTTTACACTTCAAAGCTAAATGTTCAAAGATATAGTTTATCATTTTAGATGTCTTGATATATCTAGTTCTTCATTTTTTCAGGACATATAGCTAGAGATTAATCAAGCTAAAAAGTAGTTAATCCAAGGCCATTATTTCAACCTACTTGCTTTGTCACTTGTTTGTGCCAGAGTCTACAATACACACATTTTTGCCTCTGTAAACCTAAACTGAATATTACCACCGCTGTCGCTTTGCTTAGCATCCATCTCACTCAGTTTGCCTGGGACTTACCTGGCTGCAATATTGTCCAGTTTTATGAGAAATGTTTTAGTTACTCGAAAATGAGGACAATTCATCCATGACCACTTCAGTTTAGAATTTATATTTCCATGGACTTGAGTCCCAGACAAAAAAAGGCAATTGATCATCCCAGGTCACCCAGCTTGGAGCCCTGTCTTTCTACTCAAATTTAGGTTGGTTACTCCTTTGTCTTAGCAATGTCTAACTTACACACAAAAAAGATATTTTCTACTACAAATGCTTCGTGTATAACCCTAGCATTTGGAGAGACCAGCCTCTTTTTAGGTCACTGAAACTTGTTTTCTTTAAAAAATAAATTAAAAAGTAACATTGCTTTAGTAAGTTTGAGTCTACATTGATAAATTTTATTTTTTTCCCCAATTCATAGTAAGCATTTGCTGGCTTAGAAAATGCCAGATTTTAAGTGCTTAGCAGAGAAACATGGGAGAAAGTGGTGTCTCCAGAACATCTGGAGAAACAAATATTTTTTCACTGTTTATTTTCAGTCCTCTTATCCAATTTAATAATATTTGCCATTTATAGTGTAATGAGATGAGCGGGAGAATAATGAGACTGCAAGCTGCTTTTACCTTGAGAAATGCTTCAGGGAAAACAATTCTAGCGCTGAAGTTGAGGACTGTGGAGTTTATTAAATATTTCTGCTACTTTAAGCATCAATAGCTCAGTGTTTTAGGAACACTACTAACCATCACTAAACAATGTCTTCATATCTGAGAAAAGCAAACTTCATTGGAATAAACCCCAGAAATTTTAGCAGACAATATTTAGAGTAACTTCTCTTAAAAACAAATAAACAGAAAACAATGAAAAGTCCTCTAAATCATGTTATTCAAGATACAGGTGCCATTTTCATTCTATCTAAGAGGAAATAATGAAGCAGCTTTCAACAGAATTTCCATTCTTCAGTGAAGTTTTCTACTAGTAAAATGAAATATGGTTGCTATAAAGTACTGAATCCTAGGGATTGGGGAGACACCTCAGGGGAACAAGTGCCTGCCTGGCAAGTGTAAAGTCCTGAGTTAGATCCCCAGTTCCACAAAAGCAAAAACAAACAAAAAACTGAATTTTCTCTAAAACAGCAAAATTTGACATTCAATATTTGAATCAATTAGAGCACTTATGACTAGGGAGGGTAATCTCTTTGATAATAACCCATATGTTTATGAAAATATTTGTGAAATGATGTCCAGTTGTTGAACAATATTCTTTACCACTGATTGGCCTGGCAGTGATCTTAAGCAATTTCCTTTATTTCCCTGACTTAAAGACAATGGATCTTAGAAAATTTCTGCTTTTTCATTGACTAATCATATGTTTTCATGGTGTTACATGAAGAAGTTACAGTCATCAACTGAGAAAGAAACTTGAAGTTTTTAAATATTAAGCTGCTTTGTGCTGTAAGTAATACCTAAGTGGATAATTTTCATATTTTAATTTTTTAAACTCTAACTTGAATCATCTAAAATTCTTAATTGTGAATAGTAAATAATTGGTACTACTTTTATGGGTTTTAAAACTCTAGTATTATATTACCTTTTGGCAACTCCCTGATTTGTATGCCATACACTTGGACAGCAAATTTTCTTTAACAGCAGTTGGGTCTCAAGCATCTCAATACCAATAGGATTTCTGATACTGCCCCCTCCAGGAGATCTAGCACATTAGGAGAGACAATATGGATGTCTTGACTGTCACTTTACAGATCCATACTGACATGACTTCCGGAAAAATGTAAAACTAAGAAATGAATGAGCTTTTCTCTAACAAAGCACTGGAGCCTTCTATTGGCACTGAAAATAAAATAGCAGCTGCTTGATTACAAATAGCACCATTTGGTAGACTTTTATGAACATTAAACAAAAAACAACCCATTTGGTTTCTTCATATTTCTAAGCAGGTTTTGAATTTTGACGTTAAACTATATTTTAGGCCAATAAAATAAACTGAGGCCATCTTTGAATAAAAGGGGCTGTGACATTTTATGTCATTGTAAGTCTTCCTGCTCACATAGGGGAAAAATAATAAATTTTTCTACTAAATTAAGTGCCAACATACTTTCATTTATTCATGAATCATTTTGTTTATTGACTTTGAACATAGTTAATAGTATAAACATAGTGTTATGTTTATACTATGAACATAACAATAACGACTACACGATTCTTGATTTCAAGGAATTTAAATCCCAATCAAGTATTGTAAACTAAAGTAGATAAATCTCTGCCACGTTTCCTGCTTTGTGCAAGACAAGCCACCTACTAACTTGTGGATTCTGTTGTTTGAACTATCGCCTTCTGACTTCCTCATGAATGCCTTTCTACAGTCACAAGTGGCATCCTGGAATGGCTGTAAAATCACATGTTGAGAGTTAAATGACATAAAATCATCCTTCCCTGGGAATCTTGGAGAATAGTTAATAACGCAGGAGTGCATGTATCTTAACCAAGAGAAACACATCTGTGACAGAAGAAACAGAAGTGCAGACGACCTCTCCATGCGCTTCATTTAGCACTACAAGGACTCAGGTGTGTCCAGTGGAAATTGCATAGAGATAGCGGCCAAGCGACAACTGGCGTGCAACATTTAAAGTCGTTGTCAGGAATGAATTACCCCTGTATAAGCATGTGAAACTAAGGTACAGTTAGGACCACATGTTCTCCACAGGAACTCAGTTCTATTAGGTCTCCAGGAGGACAAGACTGAGTGACGAAAAAGGTGGAGCTTGTAAACATAACTTGATTGAGCACATTATGAATGTTTTGCTCATAATTTGTATTTTCCCATTTAATGGGCCTGATCCAGCTTCTTTGGAAGTATTCACTTGTTTATATTTTTGCATAGTGGTTAGTTTCTTCTGTTTCAGCATCTAAATGAAGATAAAATAATTTATTCTCGCCCAGAATAACTGCTGCCTTCAATCTTCTCTATGTGCTGTAGATAACTGTTCAATATTAAGCTTGGCATTTAAAGTATTTAGGTTTGACTGAAAGTGTTCAGAAAGGATAAAAGCTTAGTGAACTAATTCAGGGAAAAATCATATTTATCGGAGCCAATTTCTGTAGCTTGACATTTTATGATTTACTTCTAAGCTGCTAAAATAGCTTAAGAAACATTTTCCTCCTGGTCTGTCTGATTTCTCTTGTATTCTGCCTAATCCTGCCTGAAATTTGTGCAATTAATATCGAAGCAGGCATCAAATACACTGACAATGATCACCTAGGAATTATACCTGATTAGGAAGGGTCTTATACTTAACATGTCTGTTAGCTTCGTGATAACTGCACCAGAGAGGTTCTGGAAACCAGAGATACCAGTGAATTTCCTAGGTGCAATCAAATCTATATGGGAGATTGTTCTCCCTTCACTGGACACTTTCTAATTCAGATTCTTATTTTAAAGGTTCTTACCTTGATGGATTTAAAAGAAAAATTCAGGAAATATTTACTCTTTCGATTAGAGTTACAGAAAAATGATTTTAAGAGGTTTAACTTGAAATACTTGAATACCTTACCAAGTTCCCATAAAATGTGCACTGTAAAAGAACTACAAATGCTACCTTGGACCAATCAGAGTTGATGTAAAATTATGTTCCAAGTTATTTATGTTCTAGACCCAACACTGTAGGCTTTCCAACAAACAATGGATGTTAGATCATTTCATGCACTTTGCCGTTTCTATAAGCCCTTAAACATCGTACCTAATTTTGATCAAACCTTTCTATTAAATGCTCACTAAAAGTTCCACTTTAATAAAGTGAATGAAAGGGACAAGGGCCAGCAATGGGGCTCAGGGGTATAAAGCACCTGCTAAGGAAAACTTAGGTGGCAACCACAGGCACTGTGGTTTGATCCTTGGCACATGCTGGGCCAGCCCCAACCCCAGGGCAGGCTGAGCCTGCCATAATAAAAAAAATAAAGAAAATAAAAGAAAGAAAGAAAGAAAGAAAGAAAGAAAGAAAGAAAGAAAGAAAGAAAGGGACAAGATTTACTCTCTAAGAATATTTATTCCTAACTGATACATGTGCAGGTATAAATATTGGTCATTCCAGATTTTATGGCTATTTATATATATAATATAATATATGATATTATATATAATATATGTATATGTAGTTATGGAGTAAAATATATTTTATTGTACTAACATAATAGTACAACAGTAACTGTCATTTAAGTAGCTCTCATTTTGCATTCATAGTTTTGAAAAAAAAAGACTGCTACTTAAATTCATTTAATTTTTGAAAACTGCATGCAAATATATTTTATTTTCACAGAGGAAGAAGCAGATTCAGAAGAGATTTGGGCAGTGTCCCAGAACCAATGAGTGGCAGAGCTTGGACGTGGCAGGACATTCAGGAGATTTGAAATCTGTCTGTTTTGTAACTTTACCTTCATTTCAGGTAAAATTCAGGACATCTTATCTTGAAAACTTGTGTAATATTGCACTACATCTAAATGGGTGGATTTAGGTCATGCCAGGTTTGCAAACTTCATGTTTAGAGTAGTTCTACCTGTAAAATGGGATTGTCATTGCTGTTTAATACTGCTGGGGAGTATTTCCCAAGACATGAATATAACTATAAACTGCTTTGTGCAGTGCCTGGCATGTTGAAAATTCTCATTATGTGTTAGATGTTAGTATACGTAGTGTTTTGATTTCAAGGCCGAAATTTTGTCAATTATTTTCACATGTACTTCTTTTACACTTTTTCTCTGCACAGAATGTCATATTGCCAAATTAGTTATAAGAAAATGTCACAAAGTGAAAATAGCATGTCTCTCACCTGTATTTACACACCTTCAACTTTTAACACAATTGCTGGTTCCTTAGCCCTCTCTTCAGTTATGCTTTATAAAATTTTTTCAGCTGCATTGATATGCTCCATTGTAAGAATAATCTGAAATATTATTTAATATGTTCATAATAATAACATGAATTACATTAACTTGATGTTATACTTATAATTCTTCAGAATTTTCCCAAGTGTCTTACACAGTTTAAATAATTTTTGTCACCACAACAATCTGACAATGTAAACGGTATTAACCATTATTTTCATTTTGACCAAGACAAACTCTCCCCAAATTATCCCAAATAGTAAAATGTGGGCCTGTTTGTAACCCAGATAATCTGACCTGTGGCCATGTTCTTATCCATAGTTAGGTAGTGATTGTGGAGAACTTAATTCGCGTTTCCACAGCCTTTATAGGTTTCATTGTCATCTGCTACTCTAAGGAAGTATTGAATTGCTACTAACTGTCTTGCAATAAGCTTACTAATAGAACCCTAATCTGTTCAAGATTTTCTGTCTCTAAATTCATAATAGAACTGGATAGTTCTCAAGGTTATACACAAGGGAAAATTATTATTATCAAAAACAAAAAAATATCCTTTAATTATGTAAGAATCATATACTAACTTTCCTACAAAGAATAAAGGGATTCACAATCCTTGAATGTCTTACTTTGGATGTTGACCAAATACTTGAACAAATATATTCTGAGGGTATTATTGAATAAAAATGGTTTGTTAAGATTAAGCCTACTTTGGAAATAAAAAGTCACAATTCTTTACTAAAGGAATTTTGTTGTATCTGCATAACTAATTCTGTTACTCTGGGAAAGAATCAGCCTTTGGACACAGTGCATCCTCTGTCACTGGCTGACATTCTCTCATTTCACCCTCTTTGGCTATGGCTACAGGGATGTCTCAAAAGAGATGTCATCAAGATGGAGAAGCCTTAACTGGTCCTTTGAAAAGACCAGCGGAACTCAGCAGTACAAGTATCCAAACCGTCCTACATATACATACCTAAATATTACTTTTGCTCTTCTTTCTGTTTTTATTTTTCTCATTCCAGTTTTTCCTTCCCATTCAGCAAATTCTTTCCCTTTCACATATCTATTGTAATTTTCACACTTTATTTGCCCTTTCAGGTTCTCATGCCAGTGAGACATTACAATGTTTGTACATGTGGATCTGATTTGTTTCACTTAGCATTAAAGCCACTAGCTGCAACCACTTATCTTAAAAAGCTTGAATTTATCTTTTTCTTTTATAGCTGAATAACACTCCCTTGTGTAAAAAACATGGACTTTTTAAAAATCCATTCCTTGGTTGATGGGCATTTGGGTCATTCCCAAGATTTTGCTATGACAATTGTCCTGCTGTAATATCTGTGCAAATATGTTATTGTGGTCTGGTGTTTTCAGTACTTTTAGAAAAATACCTAGCAGAGGGTTGACTTCTTGATGGTGGCTATTCTTGCTGTCATAAGATGGTATCTCATCATTGTTTTATTCTTATTTTTTCTCTTGAATTTCTTTTTTTTTTTTTTTGTCTTTTTTTGAGACAGGGTCTCGCTATGCAGTTGAGGCTGGTCCTGCGCTCACTTTTGTAGCCCAGGCTGGTCTCAAACTCACACCAATCCTCCTGCCTCAGCCTCCCGAGTGCTGGGATTACAGGCGTGAGCCACCACACCCGGCTACTCTTGAATTTCTTATAACTTTTTGATATTATTTTGTTTTTTCTTTAATATAAAATCTGGCATGTTTATAACTGGTAAGCCAGACAATTCATCTGAAGATAATATCATGCAATACAACACCCCTTTTTGAATTCCTATTACTTTGTTTTGTGAAATTTTGTGTCTCTTCTAATAGGGCTTTTTTGTTTGTTTGTTTGTTTGTTTGTTTCAACTGCCACTTTGTATTCTTTTTTTAAAAAATGCAGGAGCCATTTCTTTCCACTATTGATCTAATTCAAATCTCTCATCCTACCATGGAGATCTTTGATCTGAGAATTGGATCTGTTCTACCCATGCCCAAGATTAAGGGGAAATTCACATTTAACAGTTTTAATTATTCAATTCTTAGTCTGAATCTAAGAATTTGTTTTTCATCTAAGGGGCAAATGTTTTGAAGTGGTAATTAAATTGAGTTTATTCTTACAGTATTGACTACTGTCATCTTCAGTGAAGACCAATAGTCTGCTCATGTAGGATACCTTAAAAAGTATCATTTAAAGTTTAATTTGAAGCTGGACATATTATATGTCCACATCATATGTTGTCTATTATGGGATGCTTATAACTCAAACATACAAACTTAGAGTTATGCCCACCAAAAAATCTCTGACATTGATTTCATTTCCTTTTATAATTTCAAACATAATTTTATTAGTGGTAAAAAACATAATTTTTACATTTATTGTGTGTGAGATTAGGTGGGTTTGGAATCCATAAATTTATTCTTAAATTTTGGAAATACTATCACATATTTGAAATCAAACAGTTTCTGAAGGTAGACCATGTGTTCCTTTTACTTTTCCAGCATGACTTGTGCTGAGCTGAAATTTCAGAGGCCTTTATTAAAGTACAACTGTATTCTATGATTTTTTTTTTGGATTAACAATTCCTGGACATTCAAAGGTGAGCACAGCAATAATAATAATGATGATGATCATGATCATGATGATGACGGTGATAATGATGGTGACGATGATGACGGATGATGGTGGTGATACTCCCATTGCTTTTCTTCACATATGGCAGAGATAAAAGAAAAAGATGAACAGTGTCAAGTATTTGTCCCCAAAGTCAACTATGATGATGATGACACAATAGTGAAAGTATTATCTTAGAGGTATAATATTCTTCTATCTTCCTTTAGACAACTTAACAGGTGACTTTAATATTGTGTAGATTAATGACTATCATTATTTAATCAAATGCATGAGCACTATAGTTGGGACTTATCACTGGCTTCCACTTCCCCTCCCCTTATACAATATTCCAATTGCCCTCAGAATAAAAGCCAGAAATGCTCTTGAGAATTTGTGAATGCTGAGACAATCTTTGCCCAATGTATTATTTAGGACATGTTCAATGACTACCTTGGAACTGTTGCAATCAATTATATCAATAACATGAATTTTAAGTATCCTTTTAATATATATTTATATGTGAATCATAAGTCACTGAGATGATTTACTGTCTTTGAGGTCAATAATTTCCCCTAATCTCAAGGCTAACTTCTTTTAAAGCAATTCATACTTTTAAGAATCCACAGCTATTTTTCTCCAAAATCAATCATAATACCATCACAGATTCTGTTTTCTCTTAACTTTGAGGCATTTTCTATTTTCTCTCTAAAACACTTACTTGTAATATAATTTTCTCAACACCCATTGATAATGGATGTTTCTTGAGGCTGGCAAAAAACTAGCTGGATTCCCATTAGCCTGAGTGGTCCAGGTTTGTTCCTGACATCAGTTTGTGCTACTTGTTACTGTAAGCCAGATGTGAGTGCCAAGAATTTATTCACCAGCCACCTGATTACAGAGCACTTTGATATGCAATGTAGACTGTTAAAACGTTAATGCATTCAATTTTATCATCATTTCAGAAGACTCAAATAGAAACTTTGGAGATATAGATATATATATATATATATATATATATATATATATATATATATATATATATTCCAAATGTCATTGGTTTGCTATTGAAAAACAATTTAAATGGAAAATGAATAAAAGCTAATTTTATAATACTAAAACACAAGACAAGGGATTTGAGTAAGTTAAATTATGCCCGAGGGGAATGCTACTATTTAAACACAAGACTGCATCTGGATAACAAAATTGAGCATCGACAATGAGAAATGAGCACAGCTTGGTATGGGAAAGTTGAATATAGAGATTACTAAAATTTAAACATCTCAGAATCTTTGGGTTTGTTTCAAAAAGTGAGCACTTTTACTCAGGGGGTTATATAGCACCTTCTGTTTGGTTGCAGAGTACAAAAAAAAAATGTTCAAAACATTCTTGCAGATATCCTCAGTGCTCTACTTATGAAACATTTTCTTCTTTGCCTGCCAAACAAAGCTTCATGAACATGTTCTTGTGCCTTTAGTACTTCTCCTCCACCTGACAGAGTCTCCTGACTGCATAGGCATATTTCGCTTATCAATTGAACAGTCCACAAATGTAACCACATTAATGCTTCCAAGGCAAACCCAGACGAATGAAACTTCATGAATGGAACATAAACAACCAAACATTCTAGAATTTATTCTTTTTTATATAATTTTATTACATTTAATAAGAAATAACAATGAGACAGTTTCAAAACACATTAGTCGGACAATCACAATAACTAATACAATGTATATTATTGTCTTCATACTAGTTGTTCAGAGTACAAGATGCAGACATGACATCTTATCTAAACACTACTAGTACAAATCTTCTTTCTCATTGAACTAAGAGTAATTGCATACATAGAGTAATATTCCATAATAGTAGTGGGTCATTGGCAGAACTAGTAATGTTGGAGGCTGTTCATTTGAGCCTCTTAAATCTCAGCATACTAATGTAGCTTTACTTTTTATACCTTGTGGTTAGACTTTTCTGCAGGATGGTTAATGCAAGACCTATATAACAAAAAAATGGAATTTTTATATCTGACAAGGTCAGTCAAATCCCCTCAGAATTTACCCTGAAACTATGTACAGCTTTGTGTAGAACTTTTGTCCATGTCAGCCATCTGGATGAGTCATGGCCATTGCTTGACTAATTTGCTTTCTGTGAAAGCCTGAGAGAATGTTTTCTCTCTAGGTGACTCTCCTTAGGCACACTATACATCATCAATCCCTTTCCTCTGTGCCCCCATAATCTCCTTGAGCAGATAATTTGGGAAACCTCTGGATGTTACACTTTAGATTATCTTAGTCCTGAATTTTCACTGACCTTGAAAGACTAGGATCAAAATGTTGGCTATGCTTGTAGCCCTTCTTTCTAAAGCAGAACTGCATTAGTGAAATGAATGGTCCAAATATTGTTAGAAATATTATATAAATCATCTTTCTAATGCACACTAGAATTTTTAGAAGGAAATTCTGTTCCTAAAAGAGGAAGAAGAAGAAGAAGAAGAAGAAGAAGAAGAAGAAGAAGAAGAAGAAGAAGAAGAAGAAGAAGAAGAAGAAGAAGAAGAAGAAGAAGAAGAAGAAGAAGAAGCTGGCAGAGCAACACATTGAAACTAGTAGATCTCCTTGTAATGACCAGTAGCAAATCCATGGAAGAGTAATATAGATTGTATGAAAGAAGGTCCAAAATGAGTTTGTTGGACTTTCAAGATGTCCAAAAACTATCTACAGGGGTACAAAAAAACTGGATTTTGAAGTTAAAATTGTCTAGATTAAGCCGGGCATGGTGGTGCAAGCCTGTAATCCCAGCAGTCAGGAGGCTGAAGCACGAGGATCAGTGCGAGTTCAAGACCAGCCTGGGCTACAAAAGTGAGCTCAAGGCCAGCCTGAACTACATAGTGAGACCCTGCCTCAAAAAGACAAAATTTTTTTCCTAGATTATGGCATGATACTTCCTTTTGGGAAATAAAGGTAAAAGTTAGAAATTATATAGATATGGAATTTTCTAGACAAATAAAGAGTAGCATCTATGACATTCAAAAGTATGAAACCTAAGAATTAGATGATAGCTGACTTGGAAATGACATAAATTATTTTAGCCAAAGTTGTTGTCACTCTGATATGAACACTTGTTTGAGAATATCTATGTAGACTGGAAGCAATAATAAGAGAACATTCAACATATGCGTTTTCAGTTGAGACTATTTTTTAGACTATTTTTGCTTGTTTTTGAAAAAAAAAGTAATAAAACAAAATAAGAGACAAGGAAAAATGCCAAAGGATTGAACTCCTACAGTTTTGTGTACGTTTAGATTTCTAAATTTCTGTGTAAAATGTGCAACTGTTGTTTTTTCACATTATATAGGGATTTATTAGAATGCTAGTGATTGATGGAAAATACTGGTTCCATGTGAAGTCTAAGGAGTTCGATATTCCAAAAGACAATGATGTTAAGTTCAAGTACTTATATTATAGAGTAATAGTATCACTAAGCTTCTCTTTCCAGAGGTTAACAATTTAAGTTTGCAGACCAAAAAATTAGAGAAAAAGAAAAGCCTTAAAGATAGCCAATATTTTGGCCCTAGCCATGCTAGGTCAGTGAGGATTCAGCACATAAGAGAACCTGTACTAAAATAACCTATAACTAAGTGGTGTCCCAAGTTATCAGTTGAAGGAAATTATGGGGCCACAGAGGAAAGAGATCGATGATATGTAGTGTGTCTAAGGAGAGTCACCTAGAGAGAAAACATTCTTTCAGGATTTCACAGAGAGCCAACTGGTCAAGCAATGACCATGACTCATCCAGATGGTAGACACTAACTAAAGTTCTACAAAACACTGTACATAGTTTCAATGTAAATACTGAGGGGTTTCAACTGAACTTGTCAGATACAAATGTTACATGTTTTGTTATATAGGTCTTGCTTTAAGTTGGTCTTAACAATTTAGCAGAAAAGCTCAACCATAACATATAAAAAGTAAAGTCATATCAATATGCTGAGCAGTAAGTGGCTCAAGTCAACAGCTGCCAGAATTGCCAGTTCTGCTAATAACTCATTATTATTATGGACTATTGGACTATACCTATAACTACTTTTTCTTAGTTCTACGAGGAGAAATATTTCTGCTAACAGTATTTGGAAAAGGTATCATGTCTGCATCTTGTACTCTGAACAACTGCATGAAGACAACAATATATAATGTACTAATTGTTGTATCTGTCCTATGAACCTGGCATGAAGCTGTCTCATTACTATTTATTTCTCATTAATATGAATAAAAAAAAGGAAAACAAAGATATTAGGAATAATAGAATAGTATCCAAAGCTAAGATACATTTATAAATTTTTCTTTTTACTTTAATATTTTTCCAAAAACAAGGAGAACACCATTTTCACCTTGATATTTCCATCTTACTCCAGTATCATTTCACTTTGTTTTCACTGACATTCCAGAATACAATTTGTGTATAAAGTGAAAACTGTGCTTCAAAGCACAAAATTTTATCAAGTAACAAATAATTCAGTATTGGTCACTTTGATTAGGATGAATTTCATAGCTTCACATATGCCTTAACTGTTTTCTATAATGTGGTTCATTTTATTCCTTCAAACTCTGTTTATAATTTCATGTGTGCATTTCTGGTGTTTTTTAAATTTCATGTATATAAGTTTTGTTCTTTAAAAGTACACATTGCTCATTTCTGTCTTTAAGAAATCAAATATTTACATTTGTTGAAAAAATTAACATGCCTTAATTTTTAAATTTTTTCATATGTAATACTACGAACTCTGAAATAAAATAATACTGACATGGATATATGATATGGATATATATATATATATATTTCTGCAAGACAAAGAATTAAATGCTTATTGACATATTAATAATTAGTAACAGTCAGTTGTAAGCTCTGAAATATTGATTTATTTCATTACCTGGTGCCTTTCCACAATTTCTTCCATGTGAAAATAAGATGAACATTAATGGATCAAAATTCTTTTTAACTTTATGAACATGGATAATTAGTTTTACACTTCTATCATTTTTATTATCTTTTGAATAAGGTTGAATCTTAATCACTTTCCTAAGGCTTCCTTAAAAATTGGTAGAGAACTAGTGACTTAAACCTCAAGCAATTTAATTTTTACACTTTTGAGCTGAATTTTAAAACCCACAACATCAGTAAGAGTCACATTCCCTTCAAAGGTAGGCAGGAGAATCTTTCCTTGTGTAGTCCTGCCACTGGTGACTACAGTTCTTGCTTGATTCATAGCTTTATAATCCTTATTTCCAACTTCACCTGGCCTTTTATCTTCTTTGTCTTATGTTCTTCTATTTGTGTTGAATTTCCCTTTGTTTTCTCTTAAGAGTGCACTTACTGAATTGAAGCCCATCTGGATAGCATCTGGGTCCTTTCTTATAATAACTTCATGTCAAAATCCTTACTTAAGGATACTTACAAAAAGGATTTCTCCCTCCCAAATCACAAATAAGACAACCAATACCAGCCTATATAAGTTAATATACGCACAACTTACCTAAGAAGATTATTACAAAAATCAAATAAAAGAAGAAACCCAAAATTTTTGAGACCATATTGGCCTTTATTTCCATTTTCATCAATTTAACATCAATAGATTTTTACGTTGCTGGATACATCTGTGCAAGGACATGCAGCTGGGCTGGGAATATAGTTCAGTGACACAGC
The DNA here is from genome assembly GCA_004027025.1 of Myocastor coypus. Lineage (NCBI taxonomy): Eukaryota > Metazoa > Chordata > Mammalia > Rodentia > Myocastoridae > Myocastor > Myocastor coypus. Next base: position 45,288 of record PVJA010000176.1, read on the forward strand.
ACCTTTCTGGAAATTCAATTGCTGGTAGTAAACAAATAAGCAAATAACCACAAAATACATAAACAAACAAGAAATATTTCAGATAGAATGCCTTTCAGGGACTCAAAGAATAATACTTTCCTGCTTGTTTCATACATCATGTAAATGTTTCCAGATCAACATATTATATATTTTGCTGAGATTAATTTCATGTCTGAATGTGTGTGATTGTTTATGTATATCACACCCAAGACATGGCTCACAATATTTTTTCCTGTTAGGCAAATTTCACTTTAGCATCTTAGAAACAATTGGTATTTATAACACCTTGACAAAAATATCTGGATAGATATGTTATTAACAATGAAGAATTCTCTCTGTTTAATATGAGCTGTCCCCAAAATATTTTCATTTCATTTGCACTTGCATCTAAAGCAGAGAAAATAAAAAATCGTCTCACACCTATAACCTGTGAAGAAAATAAACAAGTCTCATGTTAACCTTGTGTTCTTCATTACAAATGAATACTATTGAAATATTGACATGTTACAAAGCATCTGTCTATATTTACCAAAATAAATGTATAATTTTCAAAGTCTTTTGAGGTTCAAACATCATCATGAACTATAGACTGATTTGTTTTGGTAAGATAAGGAGAAAAGAAATTAAGCTTTGTGTGATTCCATGCATGAGAATTGAATGTTTGGTGAAAACATTCAATGCTGTATGTAAAGAAATATGGTAATAGCAATATTAATACAAAAAAGTTATCATGTCTACATCTTGTACCCTGTGCAACTACTATGAAGACAGCAATATGCAATGTATTAATTTTTGTGGCTCTTCTACTAACATATTTTGAAACTGTTTCATTGTTATTTCTCTTATTAAAATTAATAAAATAAAATGGAATACACAAGCAATGTTTTAAATGCATGTAAATTTAGTTTCATCAAAATGTATAGTGCTTCAAACACTTGGAAAAATAAAAATAATAATACATGGCTTCAGAAAATTTTATTTCATTTTTTTCATTTCCTCTCTCTCTCTCTCTCTCTCTCTCTCTCTCTCTCTCTCTCTCTCTCTCTCTCTCTCTCTCTTGTTTTAAGCTTATTATCTGGTTGCTTTATTCCCTGGGCAAGCACCTGCATGCTTCTTTCATGGGTTAAATGATCCTCTTAAGGTGAGTGAAACGCTGTCTCATTTCCATGTGAACAAAAATTTTAAACATAAATGTTTCTTTCCTTTGGGAATGTATCACACTAAGTCTACTTGGTTGGAGTGTCTGTGCTGAAAATGGGCTAAGGGGAGCTAGTCCTCCTTTTGTTTCTCCATTTGGCATCTGGGCTGGATGTCATCTGAGCACCCTGCTCTCATTCTGGCTCGAGTGTGGCCATCCAGGTTCTGCGTGGACAGACATGCCCCGGGTTGGGATGGTTTGCTTTCAGCTGGCTACTCCAAGGTTACTTTTCTAGGGCTGGAAACCCCAGTGGTGCATGTAGAGGCCATAGCCTGGGAATCAAAGTATAAAGGAAAAGGTCAAACCACATTGTGTGAGGTTATCTTCATAGCGTTTGAAAACTGGGCAAATCTATCCTCCAGTGATTTTTAGTGTTCTCACTCTAAACAGCAAATGACTATGTCATAAATACTGAGTGAAAATGCTCCTCTAGGGCACAACAGCAAGTAGGAAAAAGACTTCAAAGGATAAAATTTATAATTTAGAACTAAAAGATATTTTTGATAACCCTATGGACTTAGGTTCTAGGTTCTCAAATCCTTGTGTGTGTAAATAAAAGAGCAATCTGAGCAAACTTTTTATTTTGTGTATGTGTCTGTTTCATATTGGTTTTGTTTTTTTATTACTTTTAATAAGAAATAACAATGTATAGCAATGTGACAGTTTCAAAACATGTTAGTAGTACATTTCAAATGTTTGATACAATGCATACTGTTGTCCTCCTATTAGATATAGAGAGCACAGGGTGTAGATGTTATACTTTTTCAAATCATTATTGGTACAATCAAATTTCTTAGTGAACTAAGAGAAACTAGTTGTATACATAATCCAATGTTCGATAATCACAGTAGGTTATTAGTAAAACTGGCAATGTTGGAAGCTGTTGATTTAAGCCTTTTACAGATTCGCTTTCTAATCTAGCTTTCCATTTTAGGCCTTGTCATTAAACTTTTCTGCTGGGTAGTTAAGGGCAAGCTTAAGCACGACCTGTATAGCAAAACATGTAACTTTTATATCTCTGAAGGTCAGTCAAATCCCCTCAGGATTTACTTTGGAACCATGTACAGTGCCTTGTAGAATTGTTGTCAGTGTCAGCCATCTGTATGAGTCACAGCCATTGCTTGGCCAGTTTGCTCTCTGTGAAAGCCTGAGAGAATGTTTTCTCTCTAAGTGACTCTCCTTTAGCACACTATATATCTTCAGTCCCTTTCCTGTGTAGCCCCATAATCTCCTTGAACAGAAAATTTGGGAAACCACTAAGTTATTTGATGTTGTAGCACAGGTTTTCTTATGTCCTTAGTCCTCACTGACCTTGAAGGGTTAGGACGAAAATATTGGCTATCCTTGTAGGCCTCCTTTTTCTCTAATTTTTGGTCTGTACACTTATATTCTTAACCCTACAGTAGAACTTTTTGTGATACTATTGCTCCATAACATAGGTACTTGAGCATAACATCACTGACTTTCTGAGTTTGGTATTTTCTATCAATCATTGGTATTCTTATAAATCTCTATAGACTGTGATAAAAGCCATTACACATTTTTACACATTTAGAAATCTAAGTGTATACAAAATTCATTTCCTTTTTCAAGATAACTATGGAAAAACTAGTAGCATGCATAGGAGCAGAAATATTGGGATTTCTTTTCCTACTAATTATTACAAAGAAGGAAACTAAACCACACCCATAACCTGGGCCTGGAGTATAGGAAATCCTTTCAGACTTTCTAGTCCTTATCTGCCTGATGGAACTGGAAGAGAGTATAGTTTGAAATGAGAGGAGCTGTTCAAGCTGAGGACATATGACCTATACCTCTTGGTCAAGAGATTTCATGACAATGGGATCTGAGCACAGGGTTTAGTGTCTTATTGTTCAAACTTTTACTCCAAATTTGCCATACTTTTATTTTTTTTTTAACTTGAAAAGAGATGAAGGTCAGTGTCTAACATATGACTCAGTCAGTCATTTTTCTTCATAATATATCCTTCTGTTTTCAGATTTAGGTGTTTATCCTACAACTTACTAAAGTCATGGCAGAGAACCTGATGCTGAATGTAAAGCCCTAAAAGAGAAATTGGATAAGGTTTCCAGCAGCTGTTAGCAAACCTGCTGCTTTTTGTCAAGCAAAAAGATGCCCCTCAAGTAATTTCAACTTGTGTTAATAATGGTGTAAGATATGGTTTTGAACATCCAGAGTACTAAAGAATAACACAGCTTTTCTTTTCCTTTATCCCTCCCATTGATTTGTTTCTCTCTCATTAAATTTTAATTGCATATATTACTTTGTTCTCCTGAATTCACAATTTATCTCTATGAGAAAGATTGGTACAAATTGTAAAATTGGGCTACACAGTATATGCTTATAACTTGACTAGTCATGATAGTAGAATCTTAGAACTCTCTAGAAATGTAGCTACATCTTTGCAATAAGTACGGTGAACTAAGTCTGGAAGAAAAGCAGCTATTAAGAGAGTTAATAGTAAAAAGTTTGCAGAATTTTTCTGCATTTTAGAAGATGCTCCTTTACTAATATTTTATAACAGTAATTGAATGATCAAATGAAAAATAGAAGTCTAACATCTATGCGAAGTATTATTAATGTCTTCCTAGCATTTCAGATAGCTTCTGTTTGAATTCTGTCCCTCATCAATTAGCAGGGCAAGGGAGGTGGCATAAAGACCTTGGTAGAACATTTATTCTCACACTTCAATTTCCTTAAATAAGAATGATGCGTTGCTGCACAGACGAAGATATTTCAGGAGGCAAGAAGAACCTCAGTATTAAGATGAAAGCATAGATAACTCCTGGAAAATGGAATATACTGTTGAGAAGAAATTCTGACAAGTGGATGCAGTTTTAAAATTAGAAATAAAGAAGTAATCGCAAAGCAACATAACAAAAAGCTATAAAAGTCTTTTGCAAAAGCGGCTGCCAAAAGTATTTCCAGTAAATGTGACAAACTGACAGGCATTATTAATATAGAAAAGTTATATAAATCAATAAAAATATCCACAACTCGGGAATTAAAATAGAAAAAGGAACTAAACAGACCACTGGCAGAAAGGAAATACTAAGCAGCTACCAAGTATTTGGAAAAATAATTGCATAACAATTATATTAAAATAAATAAAATAATTAAAGCAAGTAACTGATTAGCCATAATACTGCCAAATGTTAAATATGCACATATTTAATATAAATGTTTTACAAATTATTTTGTAGTATATAATATATTTGCTACTTTATACATCTAAAACTAAAAATTAATACTGGAAAATATAAATAAAATCAAGATCAATGCCTTAAAGTGTTATTGCTAGCGATCTTATTTCAGAAAAGTAAGCCTAAATGCAAAATCATATGCATTAAGGTAGCCTTGTACTATCAATAATGCTTAAAAGGTAAAAGAAAAAATTGTTCAACTTTATGAGTGGTTAAATCCAACCACCGTCCTGCTATCTCAAATCATACTCTAAAAACTATATGCCAGAATAGGAATTTGTGTTTGAAATTAATTGAATGTTATAAAGTTTAAGAGCATTGGTGTTATTACTATGTTTTATTGCTGGCATATTTGAAAGGACTTGTGTCTGTGTCTCTCTGTTGCTTTGTCTCTGTCTGTCTGTCTGTCTGTCTGTCTGTCTGTCTGTCTCTCCATTCTTCCCTTTCCCTTCCACCAATTTGTGTTTGACACACAAAATCTTGGAGATCTTCTGAATTTTTTACTATGTGCCTAAAACCATGTCCATTCATAAAGACATCATTTTTATGTTGTGTCCCAACTATGTCTACAGCTTGACAACCCATTTTCACTGCTATTTAAAGTCGCTTTTATCCTCTTGCATGTCTAGATTTTCATGTGTAGTGAATTTTCTCATTATTAGATCATCTATGTACTATTGCTGTGCACCATTCTCACTGATGCTTTAATCTGTTGTCTCCTGTCCCATAGACTCACATGTCCTGTCATTTATCACCTTTCATGAGTGTACTTATATCTCTAACCTATTTTGCTTACTTTCCCACAAAGTAGACGGCCATATACAGACTTCAAAACTTCTACTTTGTCAAGTGTAAGTAGCTTAAAGGCATATCAGAGTAGGACTATAGTGTGGCAGGAGTCCATTTTAGGCAAGCATCTGAACACTGGGCAAAAACACCTGACAAACAAATTTCCCATTTCACTCCTTCATCTTCAGGCCATAAAGCATTCTGCAGTGGTCTGGGTACAACCTGGATGAGTGAAGCCCATGTAGCAGTGTTTCCTAAGGAGGTGTTCATGCAGCTTTATTTTAGTCTCTCTCCTTTCTTTAAGTTTATTCCTTAGATATACTACTTCTGTTTTGAAAGAATGCTATGATATCTCCAAACTTACTGCTCATTGGAATTGGCAGACTCCACTTGATTATAGGTAGTTCTGCCTTTATAAGTATTTTAAAATATACTATCTTGACTATCAGTGCTTCTCTTTGGGCAATAGTATGATCACATTCAGACTTTTATTTTTACATATTGTATAGAATTGTCCAAAGATACCACTGCCTGATTACAGAATACTATGGTTCTGTATTAAGTGCCCCTAAGTAAATTGGCCAAATTTCCCATATCTTTCTTAACAATAATTAAGACACTTCCATGGGTACAAAAAGTTCAAGAACAAGGGGGGATTCCAAACTCAGAAATGAATTAGCATGTGTGGTCCCTTCCCAGTTTTCAAAGTCCCACTCATTTTTTCTCAGCATCCAGACTTTCACATATCAGATTTATGTAATCAGAAAGCCAATGTTTTATAGAAGCTCCTGGAATTCCACTTAAACTTTTTACCTTGACTCAGAGCTTTTCCCAAAACTGGGTTTTTGGGAATGACACTCTTCTTTACTCACTACCACAAAAGAATTCAAACTTGTGAATTTAATTTTTAATTTGGGACTTTTTTAAGTTTCTGAAATATATTCAATATTGTCATTTGATACCTGATAACACTGGCCAACAATATGTGATTTCATTACTTTTCCCCCCATGAGATTCATAGAATTTCTTGAATGCTCAACATACTGCACTTATCTGGATTTCTCATTCCTATTTCTCAGTTCACTTCAATGTAGGTATAATTTTTCATACATATACCCCTATGGTATGATAATTCTGTTAGGGTACCATCGATAATACAATCTGCATTGCCTGTTGGCTGTATATTATTTAATGTAGCCCTTAAATCTCAGTCTAAAAATATAAAGTGTTCTTACAGTTCAATAACAACAGAACATTCTAATTTTTAAAAAGGTTTCAAATGTTAAATGAATACAAGAAAAAATACTAATGTCAATGATCATAATACAAATGAAAACTAGATGCATAATGACATGCCACTGCATACCCAATGGTATGGCCATAATTTTAAAAATGCAAAAACAGCTAATGTTACAGAGAGGCTAAAAAATTGAAACTTTCACACATTACCCATAGGAATGTGAAACTATGTGACCACTGTGAACAACATTTTAGAGTTACTTAGTAAGTTAAAAATAGAAATATTGTATGAGGCACAAATACCATACTTGGGTGTATATTTCAAAGAACTGAAAACATTTTCAATCAAAAACCTGTACATGTATAACAACACAATTCATAATACCCAAAAAGTAGAAATGGATGAGTGGGCAAAGAAAACATTTCATTTATGTCCTGGAATATCATTTAGTCATAAAATTCAATAACACTGATACCTGCTACAAGGTGCAGAATCCTTGAAAATGTTATTCTAGGATTAAAGAAGACTGACATAAAAGTTCACATACTGAGTAATTCAAATCATGTCAAATGAAAACTATATAAACTCAGAAATAAAAAGTGGGTAAGTTTTGTTCCAACCTAGAGAGGAAATAGGAAATTACTGAGTAACAGATAAAAAAGATTTAATTTAGTATAATGAAAAGGTCCCTAAATCTAGTAAATGGTAATGAATGCAAAACATTGTGAAAGTATTTAAAAATCACCAAAGTGCATAGTTTACCATGTTTAAAAGGGCAGATTTTATTATAAATGTAGTACATTTTTCCATGATAAAAATAAAATCTCATTCAAGATTTTGCTTCCTGGGTTCCTTATGTCTTCAGCAACATCTTTTGTCATCTTTCTCTGAAAATAAAGCTTGCTCTGAAGGAAGTCTATTGGACTGAACAACTAGAAACAGCAATTATAAGCAAAAGAAATAAAATAGGAAAGAGGAAAATTTGGAAAAGATAGTTAATTGTGATGCAACTGAAAAAGAGGACAGCCAATATTTCTTTTTCTAATACACTGCATATTGTTATGTTTAAAGTTATATATGGTATAAGCTATGGTCATAAAAATTTCTCCAAACGATATTGGCACAAACCTTACTTTTCAATGAACTAGAGACATTATTAATATAACTGACATCCTTTTCCCTTCATTTCACTTATCCCTTAACCTTATTCCATTTTTCTTTAAACATCTTCCCATTTTTCAACAGCTATTGTATATTTTAGACTGTATAATACTCTTTCAGTTTCTGTAAGAAGAGAAACAATATAATGTTTACACATGTGGATCTATTTCACTTATGAGTTTGGTTTCAAGTTGCACTCATTTACCTACAAATGTCTCAATTTTATCCTTCTTTATGGCTGAACTGTGCAAAATGAATGGTGCTTTTTGGTGGAAATTTTATATCTAAATAACATTTTCCTCCTACCTGTCAGGATAATGTCTATCTCATTATGCAAAATGCACTTAGTCAATCTTAAAGAGTTCCCAAAATTTAATAGCTCTGTATTGTTGAAAATTCAAGTCCAAAACTTCCTTGAGATTCAAGGCAAATTCTTAGCTGGGATGCCTTGTAAAAATCCAAAATAAGGTAAAACACTTGTGACATAAAATGGTACAGAGTAAACATTCTTTCCAAAAATGAGCAATATAAAGAAAGTAATCAGACCAAAGCTAGGTAGAAATATAGGGGGCAAATATTTAGTCCTGTAGCTCCATGTCTTGCCAAGGTGGGAGCTTATAGTGAAATGTGACCTTCAAAGGACTTGGGAAGCCCTGCGTCTGTGACCTTGCCTATTGCAGCCTACATGGCCTCCTTCCTAGATAGGCCTTTCTCATTGCCTACACTTTTCCTAAGCAGATACCCAATCCACATTTCTTATATTTTTTAGTTCCTGCCATTTTTACTGAACCTTAACCTTCACTCTCATAGCTTCTTTTACATTCAATTACCCTTTTCAAGCGTGCATTGTAAGCCCTCCAAGGCTTTCCTCCAAAATTTGAATGGAAGCTTTTGGGACCCCACAACTTATATATTCTGTATTCCTCAAAATTCAGCAACACATGGGTTAGTGCTAACTAAGGGCACAACCAGACCCAGCAATATCTTGGATCCCTTGGACTATATTTGCCTAGATGTCTAAACTTGGAGACATACTTCTTTAAGCAATCATAAATGAACAGAGTTCTCTGGGGCTCTATTTTTTTAGGAAAAGTGTTTCAAATATGTAACAGTGATGACAAATCCCTTTTAAATCCTTTAGTCTAGACAGGTTCGGGAAACAGCTCAGTAGAGTAAGCACTGGCCTGGCAAGTGCAAGGACCTGAGTTCAACCCCCAGTCCTGCGATAGATAGATAGATAGATAGATAGATAGATAGATAGATAGATAGATAGATAAATCACTGAGTCTATAAGTGGTAGTGTCTGCCCATTTCCTGAAGTGGCCTCAAGACATCTTTCTTATCTTGATGAAAATAATGGCTTCCTTTTAATTTGAATCTTTTATTTATTTTTTATTTATTTATTTTTTTTTTGTCTTTTTTGAGACAGGGTCTCGCTATGCAGTTGAGGCTGGTCCTGAGCTCACTTTTGTAGCCCAGGCTGGTCTCGAACTCGCACCAATCCTCCTGCCTCGGCCTCCCGAGTGCTGGGATTACAGGCGTGAGCCACCACGCCCGGCTAATTTGAATCTTTTAATCATCCATACTATCTTTACTACCAACATTATAGAAGTATTTTTTGTGGTCAAGCTATAAGATTTTTACCCATTTTCTGTTCTGCTTTTTTTGCCTCCCTTCTCAATGTAGATATGGCAAATTGCAGTAATTGTCATACCAAAGCCTGCACATTGAACTGCCTTGAAATTTCCTGTCAGATTAATTAGCCCATCATCATTTATTTTTTATTAGTACATGTTTGTCATGCATAAGGATCACATTCATCATAGGGGGTTTATAGATGTGTTTAATGTCTTATTGCTTATTTACACATTCTCCTCCACTCCCTTCAACCTTTCTTCCCCTTCTGTTATGGTTTATGATTGGAAGCATCCAGAGCCCCACGCATTCATGTGGTGCAGCACAGGCTTTTAGGAGGCAAATGAGTGTAACGTTTGTGATTGGCTCCTTGTCTAGTAGTGGGATGAGCAAGGAGAATGGTACTCTTGCCCTAAGGCAGGTGCACTGCATATAATCTACAAGAAAAAAAGAGGCTTGCTCCTCTACTTTTGTTCTTGCTTTTGGACACCAAATATTTCAAATCACCTTGGAGCTTGAAAACGCTTCAGGACTTTAAAATTAATGCAAGAGATCAAACCTTCATTTTCAAAGCTCTATCAAGTGCACACTATTAGAGAGGGAGCCTAGCACAGGGTGAAGCTACACAAGGCTAAACATGATTTCCTGGAGAAGGAGACAGCTCAGAAGAGAAAACAGCATCTGATGCTATTAGCGGATACTGGAACTATGTGTTTCTGCCCAGAGAGAAGAGTTTTACTAGTGTGCCACTTTATTCATTATAGCATGAAAGGCAGAAATCTTTTGAGTGTCCCTATTTCCTGAATCATTGGTTTGAAATAACTTTGAGATTGAAATCCCATTCTGACAATGATTTCAGTGTTCTTTTCATGAGCCCACTCCCTAGAATCAGTTTGTAATGGAAATAAACACACAAATCTTTTTCTCGACATTTCAATAAATAATTTCTCTGAAATGGTGATGATGTGCGTGTTACATTTGGAAAGCTGGATGCCATGAATTCTCAAGAAACTCTGAGTCTTTCTAACTTCTTGTCACATTATTTATGTACCATTATGCAAAAAATAGCATGTAAGGAGTTTAAAATATTTTAAAATGTAAACCTCCTGTGATTTTGAACAAATGAATAATAAATATTGGAATATAGATCTATTTCAACTCAAGAGACACTGACTTATAGCTTACACTATAAACTACACTGTGGGTCAGTGTTAAGCTATCCTTTGTGAAACTGGTAGAAAGACAAAGAAAGCACAACGAGAAGTGAGTGGTCTCCAAAATAACATATGACCTTAAGCAGTTTTCTTTTCTGACTCCATGGTATATGGATGTCATCTCAGGGAATAAACGCACCTGGAAACCTGAGACATCAGTTACGGACAATTTACATCACACTTACAACTACTAATACCGTAACTTTTCTGAGCATTTCAACTTTGTATGTTCCTGGGTAAGGGAGTGTCATACCTAAATTTATATGAGATAAAGTCTTAAAGTTCAATTATAGAGGCCCTGGAATTTGATAGAAAGTAGTACACTGATTACTTAACCATATAATCAGACAACATGATGTACTAGTAACAAACCTTCCTTCTCATTGAACTAAGAGAAAGTAGCTGCATATCTATCCTAATTATCTTGGATATACTTATATAATATATAACATATATATTTTCCCTTACAAAATCGTGCTTTATTTATATCTCCCTTTTTTTGTTTTGCTTTGTGAGAGATGGGTGTTCCATAGCTGTTAGAAAAGCCATATTTGGAGAAGCTTTCATTTATTTATTTATTTATTCATTCATTTATTTATTTATCGTACAGGGTCTCACTACTGACTCACAGCAATCCTCCTGCTTATACCTCCCAAGTGCTAGGATTACAGGGGTGCACCACCACGATGCCCGGTCTCCATTGCTGGCTCAGTGCACTCGAGAGCAGGGCCAGCACTGCAGACAGGGACAGGAACCAAACCCTGGCCCCTGCACTTCCCTAAGCAAGGGTTTAATCTGCTGACCTATACCGCTGGCCCTAGCAGAAGTTTTTAAAGGATGTTTTCATACTGGATATCAGTCCAAGTATTGTCCTCTGAATAACTACTAAGGAGACAACAATATGCAATGTATTAATTAGTGTAACTGTCTTAAGAACCTGTTTTGAAATAGTTTCTTTTCTATTTTATCTTATCTATAAAATTTTTAAAAAGTATTTAAAAGCATGACATTTTACTGATTTCTGAAAAAGTATTTGATGAGCTTTAATATTGACTTTGTAATAGACAGAAGCACTGCGTGTGTGAATGTACGTATGTGTACGTAAAGAAGATTTATTTTCCACTTTGATTGATGGCTTTACAACTAAAAACAGTAACATGGTCTTTTTATATGTTCAGGTTCACAAATCAGAACTTTGGTTGCCTCTTAGTTTGTCCTTAAAGCACCAGTTTGTCAGGTGTTTTAAGAACAAGGTCTCCAGAGACATTAACAAAGGAAAATAGGTGAGCATTTGATGGGTTACTGTTGCCTTCCTCAACTTGTAGAAATAAGGAGTGAAGGTGATATGGTGGTCAATGCCAAGCAGAATGTCATCAGTTTATTTTGCTGAAGCCCAAATGGTAGAAATTCAACTTCTAGCTGTGTAAGGGAAATAACAGAGACAATGGCATTTTGCTTCTCCTAAGCAGTTTATCCAGATCAATATGAGAAAGATTGCTGTTTCACTGTGGCTGATCTGAGCCTTAATTAAGGATTTTGCACTCTAAGGTTGACATGGCAGCCACCTTGGTGAATACTGGAGTATTGCGTTTCTCTTTCAAAAATTTAGAGTTAAGACAACATTGGCTTGGCAAAAACAACTGCTGATGATTTTTAAAAATCTATAAGCTAGTGCTTGTTGAAGTTTTTCTAAAACAGATTTTAGGACCAAATGCAATTTTTCTCATGGTTATTTGTTTACCTTATGAGTAAATTTCCAATATTCTAGAGTAGTAAAAAAGGCCCCTTTTAATCTTATCTTTCTCTTATTATTTTCTCACACTGTAACAAATGTATGATTTATCATCCAACCTCTTTTCCGTAACTCAGCGTGTCATTTTCTTTGGACATATCAGCACTTCCTCCTAGGACTCTTTCTCTGTTTCCATAATTCAACCTAGAAGTCAATCTTGCACACTACCTCCTCCAGGAAGCATCCTTCACTTTATTGCCTTTGCACATTTTCTGCACAGTTGTCTCATGCAACTTTTCCCATGAAAGCAAGAGAAGTATAATTTGAAAAAGTTCACCTTTTGCACTGTACCAATAGCAAGTAGAAGAAAGACTTTTTCTTGGACTCTTCAACTCTTAACAAAATCTTTACAAAATACATGTACTAAGTAATGCTTATAAAGTTATTTATTACATTCAACTAGTCAAAATATGCATTGATCTGAGGTGACACATTTTAAAATCAAAATAATTCTCCCAAAAACAAATGATAGATGTGATCTTTTTGTGAATTGAAAATTGTATGATGTAAACTCTGTTTTTTTTCTGGTGAGGAAACTAAATGGACTATTTGAGAAATATATTTGCTGGAAAAATGTACCCTGAATACTAGGGCTAGAATGATAGCCCGGTAGTCTAAGCACTTGCCTGGCAAGTACAAAGGCCAGTGTTGAAACCTCAATATTGCATGCCGTAATACACGCCATGCTGCATGCCATGTTGACCACCAAAACCAGGCATAGGGGTGCACGCCTGTAATCCCAGCATTTGAGAGGCAGAGACAGAAGGGTAACGGGGAGTCTGAGCTGGGTAGTGGGACCCTGTACCAAATAAATAAAGAAATATTTTTTAATTAAAAAAAAATCAGAACTAGTCTTCTGAAAATGAGGACATAAAATCGTCTCTGTGCTTTAGGGCACATCGTCCTAGGATAAATGAAAATATTTCTATAATATTCTTTTTGGGGTTTTATAATTATCAATACTTGAAATTTTATCTCAGTCTTTGCAAAGATTGCATTAGTGTAATATGTTATTTTATTTAGATTTAATATATTCTAGGAAGCTGGAAATATTTGTCAAAACTAGGAATTGGGTAAAAAATTATTACCTTCCAGGCTACAAATAGTATTTTATTCAGATGAGAAACACAATTTTTTAAGAAAATGTAAATTACTAAATTTTAGTTGACACTCATCTCTTCTAAGAACATTTGTCAAATTTAAATTGAATATTCACCATTAAAGAAATAGGTCTGTTTGAATTGTAGTAAATTGCAAATCTAGACTGAATGTGTTCTTTTTGTAAATGTTACCTGCATCATTACATTTTCTCAAATCATGTCTGCACATGAATCAGCACAATTAGAGTTCTTAAAAGTAGAAAACTGTAGTTCTACTTTCTACTTATGATTATGTTTTTGAAATATTGAGGTAAAAACCTGGATAAGTATTTTCCTTTCCTGATTATGGTGGGAAATTTAGAAATCTATAACTAAGACAATTATCTGAAGAATCTATTTCTACATTCATAACTCTATAAAAATGGTTCTTTTTAATTGTTATGCCTTATATCATAAAATCCCAAATATAACCAAATACCACACTACATTTTTTCACGATATTAAACTCTAAAAAAATAAGCAATAACAAATTCTTATAACAGGAATCTTTCTCCAAATATCTGAACAACATTTACAGCTCAGGATTTTTTTTTTTTTTTTTTTTTTTTTTTTTTTTTTTGTCTTTTTGAGACAAAGTCTCACTATGCAGCTTAGGCTGCCCTTGAGCTCACTATGGTAGCACAGGCTGGTCTCAAACTCACACCAATCCTCCTGCCTCAGCCTCCCAAGTGCTGGGATTACAGGCGTGCGCCACCATGCCCGGTTATACCTCAGGATTCTTTACTAAACAAATATATTCAAAATAAGCAAAACTATTCCTATCAAAGAATATTAGTAAATTATGAATCCTTGACCAATCAATAAATATTCTGCCATTTAAACTGCTTTTTGGTCATCAAGATGGTCCAGTGGTCTAAAGTGCCTGCTTAGGCAAGCTTAGGCAATTACAGGAAAGACCCCACCTCCAGAGCAGGTGCTTGGGCCGTCCAAATAGCTCAGTGGATTAAAGCGCATGCAAGCAGGCTCAGGGGTCTGGATTTGATCCCTGGGCATTCATTGCCAGCCCAGCCCTTGGGGCACACTGAGATGGCAATTGAAATGGCATGATGGCATGTGCCTGTAATCCCAGCTTCTGAGTGGCTGTAAATAGGTAGATCACTACGGATCCAATCTAGTAGTGAGACCCACAACACGGTGCAGATCCTTCTCTGAAGTCCATAAATAAATAAATAAATACATAGATAGATAGGTAGATAAAATAAAAATTAAAAAAGGAATGCTTGTCTTCATGCCATTAATTGAATTTTTATTAAAGCATTGTCTCTGTTCAAAATTTTCATGTCATTGTCAGTGAATATACAAAAATACTAAATCTATACTATGGACAATATTGTCTTATAAAAATCTAGCCACAACTTTTTTTTTTTTTTTGTATTTTAGTGCAGGGTTTATAGGGTCTCACTATGTAGATCCGACTTATAGTGACTCTCCTGGTTTCAGCCTCCCAAGTGCTGGAATTGCAGGTGTCCAACCACCCCCAGTCTCAGTGCACTCCTGGACGGACCGGCACCACACACTGGTGATCAAACCTCTGCCACTGTGCTCTATCTAAGCAGGTGCTTTAGTCTGCTGAACTGTCAGGTTGGTCCTCAGTCACAGCTTTTGTTTCCACATTCATTGTACATAATCTGCATTGCTAATTTTTTTCTTTTTAAATTATTCCTGTAGTTTTGTAAGGTCTTCCTTGGTTCAGGACCTTTGCATATGCTGATCTGTGTTTCTTTCCATGCGTACATGTGCTAGGTTCTCAGCTTTGTCACCTCAGTGTGAGTGGCATCTTTTGACTGCCACCTTTACCTCAATTAACCCTTAATTTTTGTACGTTTTACTTCAATTTTTTTCTTCATGTAGCTCCTTTTTCTAATTTGGAATGTCTTTATTTATAACCACTCTATTATTTATTAACATTTGCCATAATCTACAAGACACTGGAAGAAGAATCTACTCTCATTAGAATGTAGATTTTGTATGTCAATATTGCATCAACTTTTCCTGCATTAAAAACCTCAAGTTACCTGACCCTCAACATATGTTGCATGGCAGGGGCTTAGAAAAGAATAGATTTAAGGCAGGATACATAATCTATAGGATTATTATGTAATATTCACCAAAACATTAAATGCAGTTTAGGACAAGAGATCTGACCATACACTGAAGATCCTGTTAGGGTTTGTGTATATTTGTTCTCCCAAAGCATCAGGCAGTCATGGGGCAGACTTCTAGAGTTTGTGATTAACTCATGCTCCTGGCATTATAGGTATGAGTTCTGCTGAGATGATGGGTGTGAGTTCTGCTGGGATGATGGGTGTGAGTTCTGCTGGGATGATGGGTGTGATTTGTACTTTAGTACAGGGTCCATAAGGTCTCACTACATAGATCTGACTCACAGTGACTCTCCTTTTTTCAGCCTATAGAGAGACCCTATAGACCCTGTAATAAAATACTTATCTCGGCCTGGGGCAGATAGCCTAAGTGCAACTTAAGAGAGACAGATTTTCTCTCTGTAGCCATTGTTGATGTTGCACCTCCATCTTGCTCTTGCTGTTTTGCTGCCTTCCACCACCATGAACTACCTCCCTCTACCATGTACCAGTCTGCCTTGCAGCCAGCTTAGTGTGTCCCGAAACCTCCAGTAACTATGAGATAAATAAAGCTTTTCTTCCTTAATTTTGAGTGTTGGTTATTTGTCCCAGAAAGGAGAAAAGAGTACCTGAGATAGGCCCAAAGAATCCAGCTGAGGATCTAGATCTCGTAGTAATGTTCTACGTTAATCCAGCCGAAGACCTAGAGTTCATGCAAATGTCTCATGCAAGTCTGTTTCACAGATCTGTGCTGGGAAGGCCCAAAGTCATTGATGGAAGCTCTAAAGTCTGTGCCAGTCAGATGAGGGGTCTGCTCTCGCAGGCTGAGGAATCAACACTGCAACAAGGGAGCAACATTGAAGATAAGGACCACATATCCCCAAGGAGAGCCACAGCTACACAGCTGTCACCAGCAACAGCGAGGGCCTTAGCTTCTCTGGTGATAATAGCTTCTCTGAGTTCATATCTAGAATTCCAGTTTGACAGGCTTCTCTCACAGGAGAATGCCATCTTCCCCTCCATTTTTCTTTTTATGCTCTTGGCAACCATCTACAGTTGGGCCTTCCACACCAAAGCCAAGCCAACTCAGTTCAGATGGGTGTTCCAAATGACAACTAGTTACTCCAGTTCAACATATATGTTTGAAGTAATGGTTGTTTTAATTTTGAATCTTTGCTATTTCATTATAGATTGCTTTATACTCAACTCATATAGTACTTAACATGTTAACACAACAATATGATGAGTCCTTCATCATGTTCCTGATGGGTAAGAAATTTGAGGAGTGAGGTGGTTTTGTGTTGATCTCTTGTAAGGTCATATTCAAATGTGCGATGAAGTTTAAATAAACTCAAGGCTTCATGCACCTGCAAATTCCATGTTCAAGAGGGCTGACACAAAGGACTGGTTCTATCTTACTGCCAAAGCTTCTGCTCTTCTCCATGTGAAAACACTTGTTCACCCTAAAATCCTGTGTTCTGATTATTCCCAGAAGGAAAAACCAGAGAGACCAGAGCCTAAGAGGTACTGCCTTTCATGACATAGCCCTGCAACACACAAATCAGATGGTATCATCATAAGGGTTTGTCACCAGGCAAGTGTTAACACAGTGTATGAATATACGACTCTGGAACACGAACAACAGAAAAAAAGAAATCAAGGGGCATCTCTTGGAAACTGGCCATCACAGAAGCCTATCTACTTCTAGAGGTCAATGCTCTCAATCTTTAGTTTCTTTCTCTTTTATCCCCAACATCATATTTTCCTTCTCCCTAGATTCTCTAACACACACACACATACACAGACACACACACACACACACACGCACACAACCTGACTACCTCACTTTTTTCAGATAAGTAGCTTAATGATTATGTTTGAATTTGCCTCTAAGAAAGTAAGAAAAATGATGGTTTTGAATTACAGAATTTGCCAGAAATATCAAAAAAATTACTCAGATGTGCATAGTCTAGGTATTAACATAATGCCATTGATTTCCTCCACAAAATTTCTATTTACCTTTCCTTGATTTCTGACTATTATTAAATAGTCATGTACAAACTCCATCTTGGTAAGCTTTCTTATTCTCTGAAAATTTTTCTCAAAGGGTGAGATAGCTTATTTTAGCCAAGTGTAAAGCTCATTTAAGATTCATGTATGCTGAGTTCTAGACAAAACACTAACCTTTTGGTGTTTGGCCTTAACTTTGTCAAACATAATTCCCTGCTTTTTTTAAAAAAAAGTTTTAAATGTTAATTAAAAACATTCAAAGAGTCTCAGTCAAAAAATAGTCCTGAACTTAGACCTGTTCTTGCCTACAAAATGATGTTACAGTAAGAAGCATATGGATTAAATGTCTTTGCTAACTTAATGTGAGTTTCAAAATTAGCTAGTGTTTAGAAAACATATCTGCTTTTTGAACAGTTAATGAGAAGAATTGAAGTACGATCTAATATTGTGTCAGTTCCAATTTTTCAGATCAAAATCAGGAATATTTGCATATACTATATTCACAAACTTTTAGATTTTTTTAAGCCAGAATTTCAAATATTTAATTGAAGCCAAAAGAAACATATAGTTAAGATGGGACTGTTGGAATTACTAAAAATTACTTAAATGACATTTTTAATCTTTATTAACTTAGTATGCGAACAATAAATGCAAACAGAAGTCCCAAGTTATTAATTGTCGAGATTGTAGATATGATTGAAAATGTAGCATTCTGTAAGTCATGATGATTTTCATGAATGTATAATTTATACTCTGCTTTCTTCCAGAAGGATTTTGCATTGACTCATGATAAAGGATGTAGACAGTAGAACCCAATCAAACCAATAAAATTAGCATAAGCACATCTACTTTCCTGATACTTGCAATGGAATTTTTCAAGCAGTCATTAAACAAATAGCAATCATTATTATTCTGTGTTTCCAGCATCATACAATAATCATTCCTAGGTTGGCGAGGGAAAGAGAGAAGAGCAATAAGTAGCAAAACTCCTGCCTGTTTAAAGCCTATAATTCCTTGAGGAGAAGAGAGTTGATATACAGATTATGATTGTACTCCATGTAACTACTTTATATAATAAGATGCCATGGCATTTATATAAATAAAAGGGGTAATAGAGTTTTAAATAACAATATCCACTGTGGCTGAGAGTAGAGAAAATAAAACAAACACATTGCTGTAGAACTCAATATAATTTGATTCCACATTCATTTTTCACCTGAAACAAATCATTAGAGCTTCACCGGGATGATATCTCCTCTGTGAATAAATATCATTTTTCCAAAGGATGCTCAAGAGAGATTAGAGATCAATATAGATTCATTTTTTGTCTCATAATGGGAAACACTAGCACAATGCAGCCACTGCCTGCCAAGATATAATCGAGAGGCCACAGGCCTTGTTTTCCTACTTATCTTCCCTGCCCTTTCATGCACATGTAGATTTCAAATCTTCCTCATTTTTCTGACAGGTACAGTAAACACACTTGAATTATTTATACTACTTCTAATGTAAAGTTGTGTGCATTTAGCAATTGAGCCAAGTCTTTTCACTAAGAAAACTGGATTTAAAATACCAAAGCAGTGAAGGATTAGTGAATCTCAGCAGCGGTGCAAAAATTAATCTCACTCAAGGTATTATTACTAGCATATGTGGTAGAAGGATAAGAAGTGAATTCATGACAGTTAATTCTTCCGTGACTATGTTAAATTTCTTCTTCTCATATTTATCTACCTTTCTTGCTTCCTTCTCATGTTTAACCTTTTGAATTTCTATTTGTTTTTCAATTGCTGCAATTCATAGCTCCTACATCATTGGGCCAGCTCCACAGCATTTGCTGAACATGCCCAATAAATTCACTCATAACTCATTAAAACTCCCACGTGAACTCATTTACTCCCTTGGTTCACCCTGTCTCTATCTGAATAGCCTGATTTCTAAGTCTCCAGTCTTGTCTTGAAATTGAGTGACAAGGAATATTTCTGGACTTGGGATTCACAAACTTAACATGGCTAGATGACAACAAAAGTACCACTTCTACCATGAGCAACTCTCTTAAATGATCAAGACTTAAAGTACTTATATTCTAATAGTACTGCAATTTCACAAATGACAAAATCATACGATCTTGGAGGAAGACATTCACAGTTAATCTTATAAGCTTCTCATATGCAATAGGGAGAAACTTACCTATATGTTTTTGAAAGTATGTGTCTTAGTTACTCTTTTCTTCTTTCATTGCTGGGACAAATACCTGGCACTTGAAATGAGGGAAGGAAAGGTTTACTTATCTCACAGTTACTGGAGGTTTCGTAGTTTAAAACAGCCTGAATTATGAAGCAAGACTTTGGAACCTTATCTGCTCAGGTAAGAGGGCCAGTGCCTCTGTCTTTTCCAACCATCTCCTCTTTGTCTGAGGCAGCCTCAATCGCAGGCCCTGCAGCCCCACGCTACATGGTCTGGAGGAGAGGCTGGGGCACTGCCATGTCCCAAATGATGAGCTCCTCACCCTAAGAGACTGTTGGCCTGGGGAGTGGGGGCAGAGTGCCAGTTCAAGGATTCGAGCCTTTCTGGCCCCCACCCTCAAGCCCTGTCCTGGTCCTCAGGCCCTGCCTCTCAAGTCACTTGCTATTCCTCCAGCCACATCTGCCGCATGACTTACATGAGGCATTGGGGAGAGACCTACACACAAACCGTAATAATATGGGAGCAAATTTTCCTTCTTTCGTGAAGTGTATTTGAAAATGACAGAAAACTACCATTATTCACTCATGCACCCCACTAGGTGAGTCAGTGAACCCTCATCAGGTTTTTAAAGGGAGACATAAGTCATCTGTATATTAGTTAATATTTGCAGAAATGAAGACATTGTCCTGACTTACCTGTGACCAATTGTGATTGGATGAATTCACAAGATCACTGATTTTGATTTTAAGATTCCAGGACGTATTGTAATATTACATCTTTTTCTAGTGATACGGGATTGAAAACCACAGGTGCCAAAAGAATTTTTAAACATGCCATCTCATAAATTATCTCACCTCTAGTCGGGCATGGTGACTCATGCCTGTAATCCCAGCACTCAGGAGGCTGAGGCAGGAGGATTGGTTCGAGTTCGAGACCAGCCTGGGCTACAAAAGTGAGCTCAAGGCCAGCCTGAACTGCATAGCGAGACCCTGTCTCAAAAAGACAAAAAAAAAAAAAAATATCTCACCTCATTCCCATATTGTTCTAATATATTGGTGTCCAGATAGCATCCAGTATTTACCTCCATAACCTATGTGTACTTTACTTTTTGGGTACTGGCCCAAATTTCTTACAAAGTTCTTTGAGCTCTAATAAAATTTCTGGTGTTCCTGTTCAAGCAAATTTAGTAGAATATTCTATTTTATATTTCCCCATTGGACTCAATCACTGTCTGTGGCTTATAAGTATAAAGTAATCATTGGCAAAGGAAAACATATTTTAGGTAAAAATTTATTGTGCTTCAAATAGCCATCACACATCTCACCAAAAGATGCCTGATAAACCTTATTTGTTTGCTTTAAATGAAACTTAATCTGTATATTATCATTAGCTAATTTTCCATAATTTACACATAAAGTATGGATTTTGTTAATACTATTATTGCTGAAGAAGTTGACAGAATATGATTTAGTCTTTCTATTCTCTCTTTCTATGTGAGGTAATTGAAGTTCAATCTACTATCATAACAATGGACTGAATACACAGACTTCTTCATTTTGTAAGACAAAGTGCCACTCAGTTACTTAGAGTGGTTTTAAACTTGTTATCTTCCTGTCTTTCATTTAAAAGATGCTCTTTGTAGCATGAAAATCACAACATCTGTGTAGCCCTTTTAGTTTCAACAATAAGGCAAGCATTAGGATTAATTTATCTACCCAGGATATTATTCCTCATTAAGTGGAAATAAATTTATATACATTTATAAATACTTATATATGATGTATAATATATATGTCTACAATTATTGATTATATTAGTAAAATTTTGTAAGAAAAATCTGACACGTGGAAGAAAGTTCTTATATTGGAAAACATCACAGAACTATTGAATCAAGTTAGGTTTTATTAGAGTGAGACTGGTTTAATTCTGTCTTTATCAATGAATAAAGACCATTCTGAACTCCTTCTCCTTTAGGAAACCAAAGAAAACTGTACCTGGTGTAGGAGGTTTTTGTGAGTGATAAATGACGTTCCAGTAAGTACAGAGCACAAAATAAAATTAAGGCACACCGCTTTTGCTAAACAAGTAGTATTTACTATAAGCATAAGTCATGGTACAATTACAGCTAAGATCAGAACATTCTATGCATCACACATAAAGAGTTCTAAAACAGCCAATAATTCAAGCATGGCAGAAGCTGTCATTCTTGTGTGAGACACCTGGGTCATAGATAAGCTGAGCAACTTGCCTAACTATTGTACAACTGCAAGGAATAGGCAAGGCAGGTCTCCAAGTTAAACAGTTTGGAGCCAGAGCCCCCTTACTTCTGTTGTTGGTCAGCACTGCTGCTCACATTTGAAAAGTCAGGGAACATGGACAATGGATTTTTCTAGTCAAAGGTGTTTTTGAGAGATTCTGAAACTTGGAAGAATTCTATAGAAGTCCTTTTTTTCTGAATTTCAATATTTGAGTAGTGTTATAAACTGCTTACTGGTAATGATGCTTAGCACTGAAATATCAACTTTTATGGATACTGTGCATTCCGCTGTGCGACTCTGGGTTGAAAGAGCTTGATTCACTCCGCTCTAAACTTAATTAAATGTAAAACACATCTATGACGTGTTGGATATATAATATTGATTTTAAGTCTATAAATTGAATAAACTTAAAGCTGATTAAAATTTATAGAAAAATTATCAAGAAAGTGATTTAATTGAAAATAAGTAAAATTAATGAAAACTGTTGATAGCCGAAATTCTTAATTAAATTAATAGAAATAAATAGTACTTAATTGGAATTTAATTTCAGACTTTCCAGTTAGAATAAAAATTCAATAAAATAAATAGGATGTCTGATTATAGAGAAGTACAAAATCTTCAATTTATAAAACAGAGCATTATCTCAGAGAACTGCTTCCCATGGCTTTTTAAAACCACATAAACATGTTTCTTGCAATTCTTTCTAAGTGAGGAAATTGGTAGCTTTAAAATACCAACAATTTTAAGTCTAATGGAATAGATTTAAAATGTTATAACACAAAAGTTTCTTAAGAAAATAGGAAAATAAAAGAAATTAGGAAAGAGTAAAATATTTGAGTGATTCAGCAATGTAAAAATTTATTTTGAAAGTATCCCAGGCATGACAGAAGCAGGGCTTATTCCCAATATTTTCACCAATATTTTTCTTTATTCCATCATCTTTTTGCCATCAGAGATAAATTTTAAATTTCAGAGTTTGAAAGTTAAATTTGGTAACAGAGTTGATTTGGTAACATCTGACTGTCTCCATATAGATTTAATTCAGTTAGCAAATACTTGATTAAAAATACACAGAAATGTTCAAAAATTAATCTCCTTTTGGAGATAAACAAGTCTCAGTGAGGTCTTTTGTATCTTGAACTTTCTACAAAGTAGCTGCTTTCTATTTGTCTATTTAGATATTTTCCTGTGCAGTTTACCTCTGTTTCCCTAGGAAGAAAGCAAGGATTTAGTGAATTATTATGTAAAAGCTGGGTGATGCTTTTCTCATCAAGAGGCATGTCTAATACAGTATTTCTTGCTTTCTCCTTTACAATTTGAATAGAAACATATTTTCCTATGTACCTTTCTTCCACACACCTACTTATATATTTGTTCAGTAAAATAATAAGGGCAATGAGAATGCTTAGTAACATTCATGTTCTCCTGGGCAGTTTTAAGTTTGTACCACAGTGAGCCCTGGGTAGGACAAAAGTTCAGATCGCGTGTGATACCTTGAGAAAAAAGCAGCATGGGTATTTGTAGCAAACTGTACATTTGTTGACTTTCATATATGCTTTTTTACTGTTACAGATTTTCTGAAGAACAAAAGTATGAGGGAAAATTGAGTTCTGGTAGTTTGTTATTATCATTATCTGAAAAGGAAGCTCAGGAAGTCAAAGGAAGGGAGCAAAACAAGTGAAGAAAGCCCAAAGAGAAAGTTAATGAAGTCGATGCTGTGAAGCTGCCATCTACTCTGACCACTACAGTCAGTCACACAGGGTGTCATGTTTTCTGAGGTCCCATTTGACCTCGATATTCCCCTGCTGGATATTTTTCCAGAATAACTGAAAATCTCATACCACAGTGATATATGGGTCCCCATATTTATAGCAGCACTATGTGTCATTGCTAAATCTTGGAAACAACTCCAATGCCCATCCACTGAGAAATGGATAAAAAAAGGGGCATTTTACACAATAGAGCATTACTAAGCTATAAAAAGAAAAACACAAGTCTTGTATTGGTAAATGGATGCAAGTATAGACCGTACTCATAAGTGAAGCAAATCAGACAGACACATGAAAACATTCTATTGTGTCACTAGTGTAAGAACCTGAAAGTGTAAATAAAATCTGAAAGGTATAATAGACACTGTGAAAGGGAAAGAATCTGATTACAAGGAATGCACAACTGGTATGAAAAGAGGGACAGAAGATAGAAAGAAGCGAAAAGATATATTTATGTATATATACAGGATAACTTGGAGGATTCTTTGCTGATTTCTGCTACTCTAATGAGAAAAGCAATTAATGCTTATTTCTTTTCTCCTTCATTTTAATTTCTTATAGCTTTTTAAAACCAGCTTTACATACTTATATCTGGCAATCTAAGCAACTAATTTGAGCACAACATTTTATTCTATTTTTATTCTCTTTGAAAAATAAAAGAGAAAATAATTGACATAATTCTGCATGAGACCAAAGTGTGGACATCACTGAGTGCTACCCTGGAGAAATAAATGTCCCTTACAGTTCTTTCCTTGTGAACAGAAGAAACATCCCTGCATCATAGAAATATTGAAGTCAGCAGAACATTCTGACAGGTGTTTGGGTGCTATGTCATCCTTGGCTATCCAGGACCATCCACTTCAGCTAAAGATGAAATCAGAAGCTTATGGTCCTGGTTCATGACATTTAAAATAAGGGTATTTGTTGAAGTTCAATTTATCATTTTTCTTGAAAAAGTCAAAGATATCAAATTACTATATATTTATTGATATAATATAAAATAATGTGGCAATAATTATGAAAAAACATTATTTACTTGCTATATGTTAGACTATATGTTAGATATAATCCGCAGAACTTGACCTGCATATTTATCTTGTTTTGTTTAGTTATGATCTGTATTCATTACTCAGTACTGAATCCAGAATCTTTCTATCCTGATCTACATCCCAAGTCCTTTTAATAAACTTTGAGACAGAGCTGCTAGACTGCCAATGCTAGACGCAAACTTCTGATCATCCTGCCTCTTCTTTTTTTAGCATTAAAATACAGACATGGAACACCTCGCCTTGCATTCTGCACCTATTCTTTGCATATTCAATCTGGTATTGACTTTCTGATTTTTACTACCTCAAATTATGCTTATCCACTTTCTTCTCTATCTCAGTAAATATTTAATCACATCTATATTTCTCTAGACCAAACTTTTGGCTATACTTTTAATTTTTCTTATATTCCAGGTTGTTAAATATTATTAAATCTACATTTAATATGTTGAAAAATTACACCTTTGTGTGTTTTCTTTACTACATTGGCTCAAGCAAACAGTGACCAGATCCTGATCTTTCTGGTTTGTCCATGTGTCTTTCCCAGTCTTGTTAGGCTTTGTTCTTTTCCAAGTGGTCCTTGCTGTAAAGACTCTGTAGGATCTCATATGCCATCACTTCAGTATCATTCCTAATTTGACATTTTAGTAAAGGTAAAGGATTTGGATCCTAGTCATCACTGAACAGATCTTGCATGATGATTCACTCTCACTACAGCTCCTTCTTCCTTTGCCTCAGAAGCTTAGGTTCTGTGCCTTTTCCAAACTTATTGTCCTTAGCTACTCTCAGAGACTTTCTGGGGTTGTCTTTGTTTATAAAGTTCTTCCAGCTTAATATGCTCACATCCTGATCCCCAAATCTATTCGATTTTCTCCTCAAATGTTCTCTATACAGAGTTAAACGTCCAAGTAAAAAGACCTGCAAAGGGGCTGGGGAGATAGCTCCATGGTACAAGTGCCTGCCTGGGAAGTGCAAGGTCATGAGTTTGAACCCTGGTCCCACAAAGTAAATAAATAAGTAAATAAATAAAAATAAGAGATCTGCGTAAAATGCAAATAACACTTATTTCTACCTTAACAATCTACTAAAATAATGAATTATTATCCTCTCTGTTCACACACTTTTTTCAATAATGCACCCTTCCATACTGTAACTTCTCATACTGTAACTTCTCATTAAAAAATTCAAGTTACCTCTTTCTAATTTGAATGTAAGTTGCAAGCATGGAAGCTAGCTCAGCAGCATAAGCAACTACTTGAATATAGGTTACAGAAATCCAGAATTTTGCATTGTATAGTACAGTAGGGTCATATAACCTTAAAAATTATCCTATCACACATGAAGCATGATATACACTGATACTGGAAGAATAAAACCTATTATTATCAAATAGTTGCTACTATCACTACAAGTTAAAACTGTGTATATTGATAAGCAAAGTCGGTGTGTGTCTTCCTTGCTAGACCAAGGCCATATACCTAATAAATAGATATGTTAGCAGTGTTAACATCTAGATTGTTTTGGAGTACAGGGAATGAAACACATGAGCTTTGGGCTAAACTCAATTCCCAACACTTTTATTTTTAATTTTCATTACTTTTTAAATTTTGAAATAGGAGCTCTCTATGTTGCGTACATGGAACTTGAGCTTTCAGTCTTCCTGTCTTGGCTTCCCAAAGTGCTGGAATTGCAAGCACACACTAGAGTATTTGGCAGAGGTGTTTAATTTCCTTATTTTCTTTATTTTTTCTTTCTCTTATGTACTGGGCACAGGGTCTCATTGCATAGCTCAGACTTCTAGTGATCTTCCTATTTTCAGCCTCCACAGCCCTGGAATTACAGGTGTGCGCCACCATGCCTGGTCTCAGTGGCCAGCTCGGTGCACCTGTGGACAGGACTGATGCAGCACGTGATGCTAGATATCAAACCCCAGGGTCTGTGCTTGGGTAAGCTGGCGCTTAATCTACTGACCTATCTCACAGGCCCTTGGCAGAAATGTTTAACCCATACACTAATTGCTACCCCTTTCATATGTAGTATAAACATGCCAATTGTGCAAAGTTTGTAAACTGCACAATGTGCGCTTTCATAACACTGTCTTGATGTTTGTGTACATTTATGATGTCAAGCAATGAGGCTAGAAGGAAACTAGGAAATTGTGAGTGATGGAATATAGAATAGGTTGGAAGAAGAAGAATGAGCAGAAAGAAAAATAGAAAAAGAGAGACAGAGATACAGAAATATGAACAAATAATTTCACAGAGCTATTTAGCTTAAAGGACTAAATCCACATTATCTATTAACCACTGACAGGTATTTCAGGAAGTTTCACTGAACACCACATCTCCAAATCCATTCACTCATTGACTCATTCATGAAACCATTTCTTGTTCAGAGAAGCCTACTTCATTGCTAAAGGTACTTGCTCTGTTTTTATTTATTTTTTACCTGTTTACCATTTATTGGATGTAACGTTCTTGACACTGACTTTTTCTATTGAAATAGCAGGTTGTATTTACCTATAGATCCACAATATGAGAAATGTGCCAAAAAGTAGCAGAATGTAACGTAAAAAGTTATGTGGAAAAATTAGCAAACTAAAGCACTATAAACGGATGAAGCACTACAAAATGACTGTGCTGGTTTAGGTAGCTGTAACTTGCTCTGTTTGTTTTTAGTGGATGAGAGTTTGCAGCTGTCATCTAGATCATAAATCCTTCCTTACTTGATGCATGACATCCAAAGCACTTCTCATACTTACTCCAAATTTTATTGCAGGGTTGAACCCATCTCATGAGACATTTTAGTTCTCTCTGCCCTGTGCTGCAGAGATTGATTCTGTCTCACAAGTCATAGCTTGCAAAGAGCAGTAAATCTTTAGTGGGATTTTATAATAGAAATCACTAACTTGACATTCATTATGACATAAGACAAACTTGAAACGTTGTTAAAGCAAAACTGAAAGTTTTTCAATGAACAGCCCCTTGAAGAAAGTTTTATAATGTTATATTTATAACAATATGTATATTATATTTGTATTATATTTTGTCATGTTTAAACGGCGTTGGTTTATGGTGAATCAACTCCTTTCATTTTGTGACTTTTTCAAATTACCTTCATCATGTCCAGCATTAGTACATGCTTTAATGTAAGGTAACCTGAAGCCTGGTGCAGGAAGTGTAATTGAAATATTCAATGAATG
The DNA here is from genome assembly GCA_004027025.1 of Myocastor coypus. Lineage (NCBI taxonomy): Eukaryota > Metazoa > Chordata > Mammalia > Rodentia > Myocastoridae > Myocastor > Myocastor coypus. Next base: position 73,272 of record PVJA010000176.1, read on the forward strand.
TTTAAATTTTAAAAATTACTGCAGAAAAATTATGTCATCTCTCTACAATACCCCTCTTTTCCAGTCACTTATGGGGTTACTCCTGATCCTTTCTGAAGAAATTTTAGTAATTTTCTAAGTATCTTCATAAATTGTGAGAAAAAAAAATAATGAATAGGACTGCCGAGAGCAGTCTAACAGAAATTTGTGCTTACAGGATCATTTTGCTATGTTCCTACCAACTTATTCATTTGCTCTATATGCATACAACTTCTGGCTGTTTCCCAAAGTTAAGTAGCCATGAAAGATAGCTCTATTGAATCCATGCAGAGTGTGGAGGCCACTGTAGCACAACTGAAGACACTGCTGCGAGGACTGTCAGGACTGCTTTCCAAAGTGCCAAGAACAGGCTGGGGAGATAGCTGAGTAGATAAGCACTTGCCTGGCAAGCGCAAGGTCTTAAGTTCAACCTCAGGTATCAGAAAAATAAGGACCAAGAATGATGGGATAAGCATGTCCAAAGTAAAAGTGAATATTTTCAAGGCGGTGAAGGGCAATGTGTCTTTTACTGTGGTAACCTTTTACATTTAAATATTCATCATATTTTTAAGCAGAATTTGTATACCTTTCATATTGTTTTCCCCCCTCTTTTTGTGTTTATAGGTAGCTATAAAGAATGTTTAAGGGCAGATATATAAGATAGCTTTATGTTTAAGTTTTTCATGTTCTCAGATATTTCCTACTGCCACCGAAGGTAAAGGTTGCAGACACATCAAGGACTCTGTGTTGTAATCATGTATTTAAAGCTAAAACAAACAAACAAAAAAAATCTCTACATCGTTCATTTTTCAGTCTACCGTGCACATTACAGTACTTTGTTCTCTCATTTACACTTCTCATTTTTGTTCAGTGAGGAGTGAGACATTAACTCTCCATCACAAACTGAGTTCTCACAAAATGTTTAGGCTGACGCTTCACAGAAAACACTCATTGTCAATGGACTAAAAACATACTTTGCCATTCAAACACACATATTTCCTATAGTTTACTGTCTCTGCAGCCAAATTCATGGTTGACAGATTGAAAATGTATAAGGAAAGACATTTACTGGCCTGAATCATGCCTGCATTGTACAGGCTTTTGTCTCTTTCAGAATTGCTTCAATGTAATTGTCATGCAAGAAGTATGCTTAGAATTGTAAAATAAAATCCTGGGTAAATATCTGTTGTGCCCTGTAGTACTCTACCTCAGGCCTTTAGGGTCAATGAAGAACCAGAATTTAAGGTTGATTTTGTTTAGAATGTGGATTGAAATTTTACGTGGAATTCTTTAAAAATGAGTTATACTAATATGGTTATTAATTCGAAAGTAAAACACATGTAATATCATGGAAATTGTGGTATGGAGGTAACTAGCTTCTACAATAGTCTTGGTAATCTGTCCTACTAAAATCTTCTTAAGTCTCTTCTGTAAAACACGTTTACATAATATGAAGAAACAATAAAACTCATCCATTGATCAAGTAGTTCAGTAAGTCCACATAAATTCTATTTAAAAATATGTCATAAGTGATAATCACATTCAAAATGCTAATTTATTAAATATAAGTTATGAAAGTGAACAAAACTATAATTGTAATCATTTTATCTAACTTAAAACCTACTCTAGTATTTACCAAAAACAGAGGTTATTACCTGTACCATTATTTTCTGCTGTAGTCTTCCTGCTTCTAATAGTTACAAAGAGAAAAATCAACATATACTTTTGAAGGCAAAAATCTGATTTTATGAAAGGAGGTTAAACTAATTTTTTGATACATAATACAGCTAAGAAAATTGCTCTTCATCCTCTTTGCTGGAGGAGGCACATCACATCCTTTTTGAGGTGCTGCAGGTGTGATGACTGTCAGGATCTCAGCAGATTTTTTCACCTGAGATGGATAAGTTGCTCAGGAGTCTCTCTATGGGATTCTTCTACACAGCAAAGCAGGTTGTTCACGAATCTTATGTTTCTGGCTTTTTCTTTCACATTTGCATTTGGATGAAGATCACATCTAGGGATTGGTTCCTTGAGAAGCAAGCAAAGATTTGCATAGGAATAATTTTATTCCAATAAGTTTCCTGGAAAGGGAACTGTCTTGGTAAAGAAATGGATGATGGGGAAGATTCAAAAGGATATATACATCAGACTCATTTATAAAAGAATCTGTAGAGTTTCTCTGAAGCTTGGTGATGCTTTTCATAAGGAAATGATATCCTTTCCATTTTACCTATAAAACAATCAAAAACAAGTTGCTTTTGACATCAATAATATGCATGACATAATGTGAGACAATACATGGAATCCAAAAGTAGATAGGAAGCCAGAAATTTGTTGTAACTTGTAGCCACCTATGCAGACAATGGAATCTGAAGAGGGAAGATGGAATATAAAGAAAAACTATAGCCATATTCTTAAAGGAAAGCTGAAAACTAGTGGGAGCTTTCTTCTCTATTGGAGAGGCAGTGACCACCCAACATGATCTGTCATTGTATTTATAGCTAGTAAAATGGGATGGGGACAGGATGGGGCAGAAAGAGAAATGTCTCAGTGTTTTCATGAGAACACCAAAATTGAACATTCTCAGAGCCCTCTGTGGTATAGATAACAGGAAAGAAAGTCTAGGCCAGACAGCCGCTGGAATGGCCTTGCACTGGTACCGATAACCTGTTTACCTGCCTCAGTCCCGGAGCTCCGTGTTCTCTGCGCTGGCCTTAATCTGCAGCTCAGCTTCCCCAAGATAACTGACATGGGCCTAACCTAAGGAACATATTCTTATTTCATGCAGACACAGTTGCTTGCAAGCACTTCAGAAAGTAATTTTTTACTATTAACATTTTAAAATGATTAAACTATATTTTGGAAAAAAATCCTGATAAGTATAAGAATAAATGACAATATTACAACACAAATTGACCAGAGATAAATTGTACTAGTGCAATGTTATATGTTATTTAACTCCAGTAATTTTTCAAGCTGTGTACATGTAATGATAGATTGCAAATTGCTAAATCTGCCTTTTTATGCTGTTTGGCATTCCCTCCTTACATAATTAAATAATCTTTGAATACACACTACTACAGAATATAGTATTCATTCTATTGAATATGCATTAATTTGTAAAATTAATTATGTGCTCTTGGACATTTAAGATATTCTCAATTTTTCACTAAAACAAAAAATGTTATAGATATCTTTGTAAAATGCATGCACTTACAGAGCTATGATTAATTTTTCCAAAAAAATGGTTCTTTCTTTTGATGGTTTATCAAAAGATAGTAGGTTCTAATTTTAAACCATAAAAGCAATATACCATGATAATATTAGGAAAACAATATTCATTCTAACCCTACCTTTATTAATTTTGTGTGTGATCTTCTAGTCCTTATAATTATTTTTTCCCATAACTGTGCTTTTAGGGTAAACTATTTTAAATTCTTTCACCTGATACTGTGTTTGGACTTACTTAGGGTCTTGCTAGAAAGAAGCACTTGATTATCAATACTTTAGGTTATACTTGTTATCATGTTTGGGAATGGAACCCATGACCTGACACATACTAGATACAATATTCTACTGTTGAGTGACAACCCCAGGCTTCAATTATCACTTTTATTATTATACACATCATAGAACTGCATGTGCCATGACTGACAACTGTTTTTCCTTTGCACTATATTTAGGTTTTCCCTAACATTTCCTCTTATAAATAACCACAGAATATGTATACATTTTTCTTCAGTGCTTGTTATTCACTGTTAACACATTTGGTGCTAAACGATTAATCATTATAAAAATATCCTTTCTGAACAAGAATAAAGAAAAATGTTCTTGTAAGAGCTTATTCTCTAGATCTTTGGACCAGTTTTCATTGACATGCTACTCAAATTCTTTCTAAAGACAGGTGACAGGGCTGGGGAGATATCGCTGTGGCACAAGTGCCTGCCTGACAAGTTCAAGGTTGTGAGTTCGAACACTGGCCCCGCAAAAAAAAAAAAAAAAAAAAAAAAAAAAAATAGACAGGTGACAGTGGCTCTATATATCGACATGACCCAAGCAAGCTGATTTAACTTTATGAGAAATTGTCCAACTGTATTTCGTTGTATTTTATTTTTTTAGAAAATACATTTAATACAGGATCTCACTATACAGATCAGACCCTAGTGATCCTCCTATTTTCAAACTCCCAAGTGCTGGGATTGCAGATGCGTACTGCCAAGCACAGTCTATGTATTTTATTTTAAAGTAGGCATATTTTGTAAGGTGAAAGTGTATCCTGAGGCTGGGGACTTCTGGCTTATACGTATTTGTGGAAAAAGAAACAGGATATTCTGAAATTTGGAGAATAGCAAATAGAAGTTTAGAAAAAAATGAAATAATTGTTTGTCTCTTCCCACTCTTTTGGTCTAGTTTTCTCACGTTGTTGATAAAAATACCCATCACCTAAAATTAGGGAAGGAAAGGATTATATAATTCACAATTTGCGGAAGTTTAAGTCCGTAATCAGCTGGTCCCAAGGCAGGGCAGCATGGTTCTGGGGCAGCAGAAGACACCAACAGCAGCAAGAGCACAGATATGGGAAAACAGTCCTCTTTTGCCTCCTTAAATTGTAAGGAAGCTACCCCCACCCAGGTGAGGTGGAAGTCTTTCTCACCCATACCACCTCTTTTCTTGTATAGGATCAGGACATATAAAGAGTATAGACCCTGTTAATCACTTGCTGAGTCATTTAACCTTGCAAGCTTCTCAGGTTGACACAATGTATCAATCATAACACATGCATATTAAAATCTTATTGGCCTTCATAGACTCATGCTCTGAAAGGTAACAAAAGTGTTCTCTGTGGGTGGGGATTGGGCTTTCAGAGACTACACTGTTATACTTTGAGACCTTTCACAGGACCAAGTGAAAGTTTTGATTTTAACCTATTTGGAATAGACATATGGCCTCTAAGTTTATGGAAAACAACTTAGGAAATGGTCCCTACTGTGATTCCTGTATTAAAGGTCCTTCTATCAGAGCTAACGGGATTGTACTGCTTAGCTGCGTGACCTTTAAAGTGAATACTAAAACCAATGAACTAAAGCAGTAGAGCTACACAGCTTATTTAAATTTTCTCTAGGTTTCCTTTAAATATAGATGTTTTTCTCTCTGTTTTTGGATTTAGAGTGATTATCTTACAGGGATAAATAGAAGGATCCTGTGTTTTCATGCATTCAGTTCATCTCAGTTTTTTAATTGTAATGTGCATTTATATTTGTACACTAATAAATTCTTGAAGATGTAAAATTTTCAGTGTGTTCAATTTACCACAGTAAAACCTTGGGGAAAGTCATGTGACGGTTTCTTTTGAAACAAGAACACAAGCCACAGTATAATGAAAGTGCATTCTTTAGGACACTTGAAAATGTGGATACACTCATTTAGCAAGCAGACCAGTGGTTACACTGTCAAAGTAAAGGGATAAAATCACACTATTAAATTTGAAGATATTTAAAAAGAAGCTCACACCATTTATTAAAAGAAGAAAAGGATGTTTGTCATGGATCCAAGGGATGAAAACATTGAAACAGAGGTCCTCTTATTGTCATGTATAGTGAGTTTTGCTTGATCTATCAAAACTGAAACCACTATTTGTTGAAATACAAAACGTGAGCTGTGAGTTTTAAAGTGGGAAAATATTATTTCTCTCATGAGAGCTAGTCAATTATTCAAAGCTTTAGGCAAGCAAAGAACGGGAGGAGCACAGTGTATCGTTTCTTGTCAAATTGTAGATTCTAGGGAAGCAATAGCTATTGGAGAAAAAACAATGCACCTGCAAGTGAAACAGGTAGATAGCAGGGCAGCATATACAAAGCATTAATTATTTTTAAACAGAGTTTTGGAGCGAGACAATGTGACTGCAGTTGCTAGCATTAACATGTAAGGGTATACTTATTTTTAAATGAATCTTTGTTTACTGGAGATATTTCTGAGCCTTCCCTCTGAGGCAAGTTCATTATTTTTTACTTCAAACGTGTAGGGCCCAGCTTGCTCATTCATCAGGTTTACAGATATGGAACCCTATGGCTAGCCTTTATTTCCAAAAGTAACCTCTTCCTCAGGGAACTTAAACACCTTCTCCCAAAATACTCAAGATACTATATTGTGCTCTCTGAAGGGAATCAGTCTTTATCATGTTCTTCACAAGTAAAGCAATTAAATATTAAAATGAAATCTGATGTGGAGATAAATATTTTTCCATTACTATTATAATTAGGTTTTAAAATTCCTGATACTCAAAAGTAAAATTTCAAAAGCAATAAAAAACCGAGTGTCTTTTGTATACTATGGACTATTCTACATCTTTCACATACTTATGTTGGGTAAATATTCATGCTATATTTATTTAATATAAATATTACTATTACTTAAATAGGTAAAACAATTATGATCACATAATAGAACCGGGTTCCCATTTATGTATTTAGTCAGTATTTCTTTTCTTTTGTGATGGGGTTTCACAAAGTAGTTCAGCTCACTTTTCACTCACTTTTTAGCTCAGATTGGCTTTGGATTTGTATCAATCCTCTTGCCTTAGCCTCTTGAGTGCTGGATTTATAAATGTGTGCCACCATATTTGCCATGTATTTACCTTTAAATTACATTTCTCTTCACCAAAATACATTGTTTGATGGATGGTCATCATTTTCACTTGGCAAATTTGTAATACTTATTAGATAATTCCTTTGATATAGTAACTGTAATTGTGTGGAAAAGTACTTTTTTTGTGAAAAGTATTTCAACCTACAATATTTACTTTTAATTTTACTTAGAAAATATTGTAGACTATAGTTGTGTAAAATTTATTCTAAAAACTTAAAATAGACTTATAAGTTATACAAAACCACTATATCATTTATTAAGTTTTCATATGATATTTATAATACAATGTATCTAGTGTCGAAGATAAACAACGACCAGAGTATTTTCCTACAAATTTCAAAATAAAGCTCCAAAATATATAAATTAAATATTATCCAATAAGAGCCAGTGAGATAGCTCAGTGAACTCAGCACATACTTAGGCAAGCACAGAGACTGGGGTTCCATACCCCGCACTACATGCTGCACTTGCTCCACCCCTGGATGCTCTGAGTTTGGCAGCAGCTGGGCATGGTGGTACACACATGAAAACCCAGAGGTGGAGAGGCTGAAAACAGGAGAAGCACTACTGGTGCAAGCTGTGTAGTGAGACGTTTTACCAAATATATATATATATATATATATATATATATATATATATATATGAATTAATGAAAACATACATATATATATATGAATTAATAAAAGTTGTCCAGTAGAAGCTATTTGCTGCAATGATTTCATGATTTTTCCAAGAGCAGGCACATCATATATGACTTTCACACAGTGTATGAAGACCTTAATACTGATGAACATGATTTGTATATGTGTGCATGCATGTAACTGAAATTAAAATGAAAAACTATAAAGAATCTTGACTCTCCTATACATAAAATTTACAGAAGATAGACTTTTGAAGAATTTCTGCTGATTGGAGTACAGGATAAAAAAAGTGATGTAAATAGAAAGTAAAATTTCTCATCCTGAGAATATAATGAACAAAGAATGAACAGAGTATACAGAAAAAAAGGAAGTTAGTAAAAAGGGGAAGCGATGCCAGAATCTGCAGAATTATACCATCATACTGTATTTGGTATATTGCCATATTCTGTCATTTCAAATTAACTGCATAAAAATCTGAATTTGTCTTCAAATGCATGAAAATTTGTAATTAATGTGTTTATTACTCAAAACTTCAAAATGCCTGCAGACAGTAAGGATATGTTTCAATACAGGTAACAGTTTACCTTTGGGGAAATTCTCATATGAACCATCAAAGCAAGTATATAATTAATTGAGTTTTTCTTAGTATATATTTATTGAACATCAATGTTGAAAGCAAGTGATTTTCTCTAGGCACAAATGACTACAAGTTCTGAGACCCACATCTACACCTGGAAATAAGTCCAGCAAGTGCTGCAAGTGTGTGCACCTGCTCCCTTAATGGCATAAATGTGGTTGAAGGGGAATACATTGGAAATTCATCCACACTGAATGTATCAGCAAGGTTTAATGATTAAAAATGACACTTGACTCAGGATTATAAGCCCAATTACTTAAAGAAAGAAAGTTAATTTTTATAAGTTATTATACAAGGTAATATAGAAACAACAATTTCATCGTAATTATTCAATACAATAATTGACTAGTTGAAAGGACACCAGCCTGAGAGAGGCTCAGGACAGTAGATAAGCCAACATGCTGCCCATGTGACACTCAGGGTAAGCCGTTAAGCAGTAGACAACATATAATTTTTTTCATTAGATAATTTGGGAAAATATTTTGAAGAAAGCAGAACAACGTATCAAAAAAGTATATAGTTCTTCGGGTTTAATATTTAAAGTAATGTAAATAGTTTGATATTCCTAAAGTAAGATACATGTCGAACAGCAGATAACAGGGATTGAATCTGGAAAAGATTAATCAAGTGCAGTTGGTAGAGCCCTCAAAGACTCTGCTTGGAACTTTAATATTATTCAGCTGTTTATTTTCTTAGTTGTGGAATTCAAGCTCTTGTTTATATTTGAATTACCTACATTCCTCCAAAATCCCAGCATATTCCACCTGCATGTGAATCCTTTGTCGCCAATGAGAATAGCTCTTTGTAAACAAATAATATTCGAACAAATTATGTTCTATTTGGCATCTTTAAAAGTACACATAACACTTATCCTTCTAGTCAAACATTCCTACCCTTTGGCCATCTCAGCACTCGAGAAGCAGACAGCTCCTCATACTCAACCTTAAATGTCTGCTTCTCTCAGCTATTACTGCTTCTGTGTTCTCTCTAAAATTATGGAATCCTGAGGCTGAAAGTAGATATCATCTAATATGGACAAAAGATCTAGGATATGAACTGCATTTGGGAGGTTGATATCAATATGATTCTATTTTAGGCAGTGGCAGGGTTGAACCTCATTTTAACAACACTTCCTCTATTAACATGATTTGTGTCTTGTCTCTTCACTTGGACTTTTCAAATGATCTTGACATAAAATCTCTGTAGTCCAAATGCAAGTCTCAAATGGTATTGAGGAACAAAAATACAAGAATTTTTGGGGCCGGGCGTGGTGGCTCATGCCGGGCGTGGTGGCTCATGCCTGTAATCCCAGCACTCGGGAGGCTGAGGCAGGAGGATCGGTGTGAGTTCGAGACCAGCCTGGGTTACAAAAGTGAACTTAAGGCCAGCCTCAACTGCATAGCGAGACCCTGTCTCAAAAAGACAAAAAAAAAAAAAAAAAAAAAAAAAAAAAAAAAAAAAAAAAAAGAATTTTTGGGAAAAAATATCCTTATGCTGTCAAGCAGTATGAGTAGTATCTGCAAGAGGGATAAATAAAGACTGAGTGTATAGTTGTTTATTAAGCACACAGTGATGATAGGTGGCAGGGGCTTAATTAGGAACACATCATATTAATTTACAAATAAAAAGCAAAATACCTTTATATTCTGAGAGAAACTTGTGGTCATAAATTCACGTAATGCTGCTATCGTGGAGACATAGACTCCTGCATTAAACACTACATGCTGGGCAACGGAGTTTATTCAGTTTATGTGACATATGGAAACCAAACTTCTTTATGGGTAAAATGCTACTCCAATTTTTTCTTTGATGAGGCCTGAATTAATTGCTTAAATGTTCCATTTTAGTTGACTAAATGATAGAACATTTCCAAAACTTGATTGCTAAGTCAATTTTCTCAATAACTGTTTAGCATACTATAAATGTCTATAATTGTGATAGACTGGTATAAACTATAAATAATATCTTAATGACACTTACAAAATAATGTCAAAATCCAATGTAATCTTTATGTAGGTTAAAACTTTATAAAATTAATGGTGATAATATTGGCATTGGAAACACCATTTGATTGTTCAAAAACATCCTACCTGTGACCATTTGAATTGAAATCAACAAATATATCTGAAAAGAAAAAAAAATGTTTTCCTGTAATGTTGAAGAATTTTCATTTACTTATGAGAAACAAAATACAATCACTTCCTCTCATATAATCAGAATTATCTAATGAGATTTTACTTAGTTACTCAGAAGAAAAGTTATATTCCAAGGGTTACTCACTTTGTCACAATAAGAAAGAAGTTGAAGCTAAGTGAAGAAGAGGGCCTTCAAATCGAAGTATATCTTAGTTTGAAATGAGATAAACAGGGTTGTCCAAATACTTCTGCACAAGATGTTACTTAATACTTCAAGATAAAATATACAGGCAGAAGAGAGCTGAAGGCTACAACACCTAAGAAGATAAACTTCATAGCAGAAAGAACTGTAATTAACCTATGTTGTCATAACAACACAGTGAGTAACCATAGGTAGTGAAAATAAAAGAGATAAAAGGAGCATTTCTATATTTTCACGGAGGAATATGAGAACTCCTTATCTGTATATCTGATTGTACATGCATAATTGGGTTTGTGCATAACCACACATATACATGAATTTTTCTGTGTGTATAAATTTTTTCTGTGAATATAATTTTAATACTTATTTTTATCTGAAAATTTCCCCAGTCATTAAGTATACTGAATAATGACTTCCTTCATGTTCACGAAATATAGATATATAGGTATAGATAGAGAGATAGACACATAGACACATAGATAGATACATAGATAGTTTTTTATTAGAAGAATATTTATACCAGGATTTGCTACTTTAGGTTGTTTACATAATTATGTTTTATCACATATCATGTTTTTTTTTAATATACCACCCATTAGGTAGGAGAGGTGGCCCAGGCCTGTAATCCAGGCACTTGGGAGGCTGAAGCAGGAAGATCATGTCAGTTTGAGACCAGCCTGGGCTATAAAAAGTGAGCTCAAGGTCAGACTGAACTACATAGCAATACCCTGTCTCAATAGAATGAAAGAAAGAAAGAAAGAAAAGAAAAGAAAGAAAATATACCATCTCTATTTTTTAAGTATGTGCCATTTTTTAGGTTTTAAAGTTAATTTAAAGTCCAGCCCATCCTTTCAATAGTTGACAACACTACAACACTATGGAGTTGTAGGAATT
>PVJA010000176.1:84543-104231 GCA_004027025.1 Myocastor coypus
TTTTTTTTTTTTTTTTTTTTTTTTTTTTTTTTTTTTTTTTTTTTTTTTTTGTCTTTTTGAGACAGGGTCTCGCTATGCAGTTGAGGCTGGTCCTGAGCTCACTTTTGTAGCCCAGGCTGGTCTCGAACTCGCACCGATCCTCCTGCCTCAGCCTCCCGAGTGCTGGGATTACAGGCGTGAGCCACCACGCCCGGCCTTTTTTTTTATTTTAAAAGAAAAAAAAAATCAATAAGATGATACAGAAACAAGATTGAAAACAAGATCATAGGAAATTAACTATGGTTATTATATTGAATTTTCTTATAGTAGTTGATCAGATTATAAGATAAAAGCATAAAAATTGATCAAATAATATAAGTACTATTTCTTTCAATGAATTAATAGAAATTAGTAATGCAATCACTATAGTGCTCTTGTGTATGTATATATTTTTCTCTTCCCCCTTTTCTCCTTTCCTGCATCTCAGTTGCTTTTTCCTTTTAAACAGTTTCTTTTCCTTTTAGTATATTATACCCTTTGGATAGTAATAACATTTTCAATTTCTTATACTAAGGAGACATGATGTGTATACATGCAGGTATAATTTGTTTCATGTGAAGAATGGGTTAAAATGTGGCAATTTGATACAATGGAGTACTTCTCATCCATAAATAAAGAAAAAATTGACGATTTTTATATGAAAAGTGGATATAACTGGATTTTTTATTGCTAATAACACCACAACTACTACTTCTGTACTGCTACTATTCTTGCCACCATGACCACATTACTACTATGTTAACCAGTTGGCCAAAATTTAGGTCTAAATTATTAATTTTTAATTAATTGGTACAGAGTCTTACTATGCAGGTCAGACTCCTAGTGACCCTCCTGTCTCAGCCTCACCAGTGCTGGAATTATAGGTGGGCACCACCACACTTTGTTTAGGTGGTCAGCAAGATACATCTGGGGTTCTGGGTCTGCATGGTGTGTGGTACTGGGAATGGAATCTGGTCCCTGTGCTGGCGAGGCAGGTGCTTAGAACACAAGCTGTACCACAGCCTCTATCTAAGTTTTAAAATATATATTATAAAATATTTTTAAGTTTTTCATAGTAAACAACTTAAAATATAATCTCAAAAATATGAAAGTATATAGTATGGTAGTGTAAACTATAGGCATTATAGGTGACATTAAGTATTAAATTAGATGTTAGCACTATTGCATAAAAGATCACTAGACCATAATTGCTTTGAAAAACTGAAGCTTTATACTTATAGAGCATTGTACATATACTAAAATTAGAACAACACAGAGGATTAGCATGACCCCGGCATAAGAATAGCATGAAAATTAGTGAAATGCTCCATATTTTATCTATTATTTTTTTATTTTTCAAATAAAAAAATTAAAAAAGGAAATTGGTTAAACATAATGACACCACAGAGAAAAAATTTAAATCATTCACAATCCTAACTCTTAAAGTTAACCACTGCAACATAGTGTGAATAACAACATGTTTTTCTTTCTTATAAATGTTCGATATCAAAGTGTGTCAGATTTGAGTAATCACAGTTTTTTGGTCATTCCTGTCTTTTTTAAATGCTTCTTCATACCCCCTAAAATGAATATTCTTGTTCATAGGTATTCAGGTGCAAGTCACCATTACAATCCTATAATTGATTTAAGATGTTCATATCACTAGAGACATGTAGGGTATGAATTTGACTATGGAAACTACAGATTGAAGAATTTATCCCTTAATTTATATGGCTTCATGTATTAACCATGTAAATGGGAAATTCCATAGTAGTACTGATGACAAAAAAAAGTGTCATCAATGTATCATGCTATATGTTCTCTTTTGAGTTACCTTCTGGCACAGAGTAAATTTATTTTTAAATTTTGTACTAATTTCTTCACCCATAATGATGTGAACAGTATATGTTCTTAATTCCAAGAAAGAGTTACAATGAGTTACCATTCATTCATTCATGTCATTATTCAGAACCTTCTGTTTCATTGACCATTCTGGGAGAAAAACTGTAAGGTAGTCTCAACATTTTGAAATTAGAAAGGACTGAAAATAATGACTACATTATTATGCATAAAGGAAAAATAAGCTGTTATATTGTTGTATTTTTATGCATCTCAGAAATCACAGACAGATCCTCACAGTGTAGAAAGGTAATCTACAGGAATGAGAAGAGCCACAAAGAATATTCAGAAGTGCAGTGGGAAGAGGAAGTTGGTAAATAATGGCTGAAGCACAATGGTAGGGCTGTGGAAAATGTAAGGCAGAAGCCATTTTTAAGTCAGAGTCAGCTGTTCTCATGCCAGGATGCCAGCCTATACATATTGAACCTTACTTTTCAAAACAGTGAAAAGATTATGAACATTTCTATCTTTTAATGATTGAAAGCATCTAATTATTTTTTATTGCAAGTGCATTTTTTTAAATTCATGTATTTGGTACAAGATCCCACTAAAAACCATTTTTAATGCTGTGTCCTGCCTATAGATATTCTATTCCTTCAACAGTAAAATGTCCAAAAACTTATGAAATGAAGTGGAGAATAATGTTTGACTCTGTGTTCCTCTGGCACTGGACATAGAGAGGTGCATACTGCATATAAAGTCTTGCTTCCATGATTTTAAGACCACAGATTGAAGGCTGATGCTACAAGAGAGAATTTTATTCAGAGAAATGTAAGTATGCCATCCTGGAAAAATCTCTTGTACTGTTACAAGTAATTTAGATCATTTGACTCATCAAGTTTATGACATAGATATTTCATAAATACTAAAAAATTAACATCAAGGTTTAAAGAACATCAAATCTCACAAACTGAGGCTCAATTAGACTTAAATTTTATTATCAGGTTTGAGTTTTACATAATCAACAGAGCAGCATAGCTTTGATTTAAATACTCTGAAAAGCCTGGGAGATAGCTCAGGGGCATAAGTGCCTGCCTGGCAAGCACAAGGTCCTGAATTTGATCCTTGGCACCAAAAATAGAATAAAATAAATAAAATGAAATAAAATCCAGTGAAGATTAGATGAGTAGTGAGATAACTTTATTTGTTGAAAAAAAATTTTTTTTCTTTGTTGGTTTAATGAAATTCTGTATCATTGCTGTAATTTTTTTTTACCATTTTCTATTCTTTAAAAGTAAAAAGTCGGGGACCAGGGAGATAGCTTCATGGCACAAGTGCCTGCCTGGCAAGTTCAAGGTCACGAGTTCGAACCCTGGTCCCGTAGGAAAAAAAAAAATAAAGAAAAGAAAAAGAAAAAAATGACTCAAATCCATTTAATTTAATTTGTTCTTCTCCACCAATAATTCAGGGAAGTTTTTCATGCCTAAATTTAGTACAAAATCAAAGTTTAAAAATATTTCAGAACATAAATTAAATGGAAAAGCAGAGAAGTATGACACTCGAATTCTATTTTTAGAATTTAAGGGTTTAAGTGAAAATAATGAATATATCGATAGTGAATAAAGCATAAGAAAGCTACTTATCATGCAAATGTTCTTAATAGGGCTAACAGAATTCTCTCACAATGACTCACATAGCTAGGTCTAGTTAGTATTAGTGGTTAATGTATGAGAAAAGAAAGCCGCAGTTCTCCTTTTCTATTTTAGTCACAATGATATTCTTCTATCTGAATATGACCTGAAATATAAATGAAATTTAACTGATTTCAAGGCTCATATTTCTCTTTAAAGCTGAGGTTTTTCCTTACCTTTAAAACATAATAGTTTTAATGTATCCTCAGTCTCCTCAATTTTTTTTTTTTTTTTTTTTTTTTTTTTTTTTTTTTTTTTTTTTTTTTTTTTTTTTTTTTTTTTTTTTTTTTTTTTTTTTTTTTTTTTTTTTTTTTTTTTTTTTTTTTTTTTGTCTTTTTGAGACAGGGTCTGGCTATGCAGTTCAGGCTGGCCTTGAGCTCACTTTTGTAGCTCAGGCTGGTCTCGAACTCGCAGCAATCCTCCTGCCTCAGCCTCCCAACAGGCATGTGCCACCACACCTAGCTTCATTCTCCTCAATTTTCAAGCCATGCTTTCCAAGTCTTGGGACAGGCAAGGGTATGTTATCTAAATATTGGTCCCTAATTTCCCTCTATTTCCACATGCTTGTTCTGTGACGTACCATGTAACTTGTTTCATATGACAGATGCATTCATAGAGCAATATAATTTGAAATAACCTCTGTTAATTTTTATCTTCTGCCTAGCACTGTCAGCATACTTTAATGTAACTGCTTTCAGAATCAGCATTTTGGGCAACACACTTGGGTCCCCTTCTGTCTCTGTTCCCAGACAGAAGCTTTCTTTCTCTTAATAAATCTATTCTGGCCAGGTGTCGTGACACATGCCTGTAATCCCAGAACTTGGGAGGCTGAGGCAGGAGGATCAGTGTGAGTTCGAGACCAGCCTGGGCTACAAAAGTGAGCTCAAGGCCAGCCTGAACTGCACAGTGAGACCCTGTCTCAAAAAGACAAAAAAAAAAAAAAAAAAAAAAAAAAAAAAAAAAATTTTAAAAAAAAAAAAAAAAAAAAAAAAAAAAAAAAAAAAAAAGAATCAGTATTTTACTATAGTCAGTAATTGATATAATAATGTCAGTAGGATAATTCAGTATCTTTGTAATGTATGATAAAGAGAATTATCTACAATAAAGCTCTAGAATTAATATGTTGTTTGTGTCATTCTATCATTGGAAATTTCCTTTCCTTTCTTGGCTGCAGGAAGACTTTCTTATCTTTATCTACCCAAGGCATGGGAGATACATAATTCTTTATGGAAGAAAAGAGAGTCCGTACCATGGAGTTAGTCATACATGTATGAGAATATGTTTATTTACTTATTTGGGCTAACATGTCATCCTCCACCATGTCATAGCCTCCTTTTATTAATTTTCACTTATATGTTCAAGATTAAATTCAGAAGGTAGTTTTATCATTGCTAAAATAAAATATAAAGTCACCTCATTTTCTCTTTGTCTGATAACTTCTTTAGCACTTGAGTAGACTACAAAAGAATGATAGAATTTTGCAACGCAATAAGCAGGTCATCTTGGGGTGAATCTTTATTTTGACAGTTACTCCTGCCTTTGAATTTGATCCCATTCATAACTTTCTTTCAACAGTTTTTATCTGCTTTTGCCAATCTTGTTATTCATCTATTCACTGTTACTGGAAATTACAGGAATACCTGATGAGGAAATCAAGTTACCCTTGCATTGGTTCATTATATAAGTATAAGCTAATAAATTTATGAGCTGGTCTATATAGAAATGCAAATTGGAGAGGAGCAATAAAAACATAATAGTGATCTCAAACCCACCTGCTACTTCAATGGTAAGGATAAGTTAAAAACTTTCTATTAAGAATAGTTCTAAAATAGCCGGGCGTGGTGGCGCACGCCTGTAATCCCAGCACTCGGGAGGCTGAGGCAGGAGGATCGGTGCGAGTTCGAGACCAGCCTGGGCTATGAAAGTGAGCTCAAGGCCAGCCTGAACTGCATAGCGAGACCCTGTCTCAAAAAGACAAAAAAAAAAAAAAAAAAAGTTCTAAAATACCTTTTTCATATTTATTCATTTGTTTCTTACACACTTTGAAATGTTTTCTGTTTAATGTCTTTATACATGTGATCAAAAATCTGTGGTCTCACTTTCTGTAGCTATGTAACTGATAGGAAAGATTTGTATGGGTGCTGCTGTCATGGTTTGGAGTTTTTGCAAGGGGAACAAGATACTACAGCACACATTTTACAATAGTATGCTATAATGAATCACTCAAGAATCATATATAACAAGTGCAGGAAATCATTCCACACACATAACACTAAAGAATCCAGCCGAGCGCCTACATCTAATATCGTGCATCAGTTCAGCTGAAAACCTAGAGCTCATAACAGTCCACATGTGCAACTGGAGGCCGAGAGCCCACAACAAAGTCTCATGCAGGCCTCATGGATTTGTGCTGAAAAGGCCCGAAGGTCAGTGGGGAAGCTAGAAAGTCTGTGCCAGTGGGATCCAGGATCAATTCTAGGATGCTGAGGGATCTGACTGGAGCTAGGAATGCTCAACATAAGCATCAGAGCTCCCACAAAAGTACCATGGCCAACCTCGGCAGGAGTGAGTTCTCGAGCCAAAGGACCAGGGCGGGGCTTTATGGGTGTGGCCGAGAGAACTGTTAAACTGAACAGCACTGCTGTCAGAGTGCCCCCCACTCCATGAGGCCAAGTAACACGCCATCTTCCCCTCCAGATCCAGGAGGTGATACTCACAATGAGGACCAAAGCTTCTCCAGAGTTCATCGAGAAAGCCAGCATGACAAGGTCCTCCAGGAGAACAGCCCAAGAGAGCTAGCAGCCTCCAGCAGCTCTTCCAAACAGCCCTCGTAACAGGGATTTGGCAGCTTTGCCTGTTCTGCATCTATGCTGCTGGTATCAAACCTCAGGTGGGCCTCCCATCCTCAGTAGCATGTTAGCTTAATTCAGCAGGGTGAAATAACTTGACCACCAGTTAGAAGTCCACTACAGCTGCTGAGATGAGCGCAATCACAGAGGTTAGGACACGGGATCTATGAGCATATGCACTGAGAAATGAATAAAGCACTCTTGTAGTTATCATTTCACTGTCTAAACGTGAAAAACACATATTTAACTTTCAACCATTCATTTAGATCTAGTAGAAATACAAATTATCTTTAGCACAGTTTTAGCATTAAAGTATAAAGTAAAATATATATTTTATTTGCATGATATGAACCTCCACCCAAGTAGCTTCCAAAAAGTCACACATGAAATTTCAAGTCTTACTGTCATACAGAAATTTTCAAAATAAATCTTATTTTTATATTGATACCTAAAAGTTATAACATTTGAAGTAACTTGGAACACTTCTCAATATTAAAATAGATATCACAGTTGGTATTCACAGAAGATGGTTACAGACCCAAAGATGTAAAAATAAAAAAATATTCTTTAAGAATTATGTTTTTCCTGCAGAGGATATGGAGAATAAAGTCCAAGATTTAGGTGCAGACAAAATCAAACAGAAATTCAACCCATGTTGTAGGTCCTTGGTAGTGTCATTTTCCCTGTTTCTCTGTTTTGTTTTCTTACTTTATCTCTTTTGGCTCTTCTTATTTTAGCCAGTGCTGTGGTTTGTATCTATTTGTCCCCTGAAAGCCTCATGTAAATCAGGGGGATGACAACCTTGAGGATCAAGGGGCGGGGCTGAAGGACCAGGGAGGGGCTTTATGGGTGTGGCCAAGAGAACTGTTATTTGTCCCAACAAGACAGAGACAGCCAGAAATAACTAACAGAAGTAATTGTCCCCATTTGATGAGATTCCATAGTTCATTATATGAATAAGCTCTCCAATAAAAAACATTTCCATCACTAACAAAAGATTATGATGTCATTTTGAGATTAATCCCTCTTTCTACCTGTAGCAGAGATTGCTGTTCAATTATTAATTAGCATTTGGCATACATAGTATTTTTGACACATGGCATCTTTTACGCAGTATAAAGATTTTAAAGCTTGCCCATACTCTATGCATGCCAATAGCTCCACTGTTCACATTTTCCCCTTGTTATCGACATGTACTAGTTCACTGTACCTATATATTTTATGTAGATTATTCATTTACATGTTGGCAAATGTTTAAGCTTTCTTCTACCGCTGCAGTTTCTGGATATTTTGAAAGAAGTATCTAACGAAATTTGAATACAAGTCTCTGTCACTGTACTTACATATCATATAAATAAATAATGGCTATGAGAATATCTGATTATCTATGCTCAATGTTTTAAGCCACCAGAGTTTTAATTATATTAGAGATACATCTTCAAAATGGTCTTCCATGATACATAATATTCCGTGTGAGCTGATATATTGAAAGACAGAATTATTAACAGGACTGATTTAAAAATGCTGGAAAGTTTTGGACAGATGCAGTGCCTTAAGCAGGCCATCCTATTGACTTGTTTTCAGGGATGAATTAGCTTTTTCTTGCCCAACACTTGGAATTCTGGTTATATTTCTAATCAAGGACCAAGCACCTCCTAGCGAATAATCACACTCCAGTTCTCCTGTAGATTTCATTATTCCCATCATGAATTAAAATGAGGCTGTCTAGCACAAGGACAGGCTGTGAATTCTCTCCCAAGAACTCAAGTCTGGAACTCTTTGCATGCAAAACTTCAGGCTGCTACATATAGCACTGTTCAAACATATATGAAAGTATTTTTTGGGTCAATATGCCACTTTGCTGCTGCAGGGAGTGATGCCAACTGATAACTTTCTTTGGTAAGATGATCAGGATAAAATTCATCAGATTGCTTTGTTAAAATCAAACCAGAAAAATTCATCTATATATTTCTCTGTTATCTTGGTTCATTTTATTTTAAGTCAACAGAAATGGCAATCCGGCCGAATTGCTTATCAAGGCAGTCATGCCACCTCTTAGTGAGATATATAATTTGCAATGGATGCCAACTTTTGTTGTTTTCTAAGGCAAATAAATGAGTCAGAAGTTCTTAGTTAAACTGTACATGGTCACTTCTACCTCCTTTTACAATAAATAAAAATATTTAACTTATCTATTTTAGATGTGAACAATTGAGGAATAGAGCAGCTTGCAGACAGGAATAAAATTATGACTGCAGAACACAGGTAAAAAAACTCCCCTGGAATCCCTGTCATACAGATGCTGCTAGTAGACAACAACCTGCAAACCCTCTTCCCTTCGTGCCATCCTGTGGCTCAGTGCCTCTAACATAGCGATTGCCCTTTCCCAAGCCACCGTCTCACTGCAATTGTTCTTTACCCTCAGCTGGCCCTTGCTCAGCATCACCCTCATTGTTCTGTTATATTTTCTTCAGGACTTTTATATCTTCCTACCTATTCTTTTTCATTCATTCATTTCATCTTACTATCCTCTAGGAAAACAGGCCTTGTTCACAGCTGTTGCTCTAACACACATCAGGGGTTTTATTTTACCTTCCTATGGTAAGGCCAATACATTAGGAGAAGACAGCTGTTGAGAAAATGTTAGTAGGAGCCTACCAGAGGAGGAGGCTATGTTGGGAAACAAGGAAAATAATGATTGTGATGAGCATGGTAATGTAAGCATCTGAGTAGACTTAGGATTATATAATTCAATAATTAATCAATTTCTGAGCTATAAGGATGCTATTTTGCTATTCTATGTCTGTCCTGGGCATATCTTAAAGTAGGTAGTGTTCTCCAGGATTCTGACCGATGGAGGCAGGACTGGAAAAGGAGCAAGGATTATTAAAGCTCAGCGAAAAGTTGTTCGCTGTTTTTAAGAATTGGCTAATCTTGTAATGCCATTAGCAGCTGTGATTTACAAAGCCCGCACATGTCAAAATGTTGTAAAATATATAAAATAAAATCATGATTAATATAGGGCTGTCCCCGCTACTGAGAATAGAGCCTAGAAAATATCAATAAATACATGTTCAAAGGATTAATTCTCAACATTGCCAAAATCAACATACTGAATATAATCATTTATATATTTTATCCATTTTTTCTAAGAAGGCATCATAAATCTTCATCTTTTGGCAGATTCTTAATAAAGTTAAAGTAGAAATTAATATCCTTAAAGCCATTCAATCTTGGTCAGTGACATTACTTTCAACATGAACCATTTTATATCTGGCTTTGTGAAATTAAAACTAAATATATTCTTCTTCCCTATCCACACAGAGCAAGGGGTCTAGAAATTTACATGTTACCTAGCAACCCAAAGACAGGGTGTTCTTCACCCACTGATGGAACGCTGCAGCACTACTAATGCCCAATTACCTTTCCTCAAATTAGCTTTATTCTGAGATGCAGCTTAATTTCACGGCTTTCCTCAAGCATTTGATTGAGACTAGAAATTTTCCTAAATTTTATTACATATTAGTTTCATTTCTTTTCTCCTACTACTTTTTCTTATTTCTTTTCTCTGAACATAACTTTCTTAATAAATCACTTTTGTGATTTTTTTATTCTCATTTCAGTATCTAATTCAGAAGACTCTATCTAATACCACCAAAAAAGTTTTACAATAAAGACAATAATTAAATTCTTCCCACATAGAGTAATACCTTGGTTCATGAATGTGTCTGCTTATAAACAACTGAGGTTTCAAGCAGTGTTAAGCAAGATCTTATTTCCTTGGTGAACTTTCATTGATTGACAGCACAAATGGAACCATCTTTCCCAGAGTCATAAAATGAATTAAGTTCATGTACCACTTTACCATGTCTGCATATTAAAGTGTTTCATTTTTCTCTTGTTTCCTTCAGTATCTTCCCTTTTCAATATTTGGTTCTCACACCAAATGACTCAGAAGAGATGGAAATATTACTTAACTTAGGGCAGATATCATTACAAAATGCAAGAAGAGATAATTATACAAATCTAAGTAAGCAAAATGAAATAAACATAACAGTATGCAATAAAAAAGCAAGTTAATAAGGTTATAAGATTCATATTGACTTTGACTAACAAGTAAACAACAAAGCAAAGAATAAGCAGAGTGTAGGTTTTCTGTATAACCAAGCACAAACACGTTACATCTCTGAACCTCAGACTCCTACTTGGGATATATTCCTCTTCAACTCTACATCAAGGAACACTCTTGATGTTCTGCTTTACTTGTTTTGTTTGAGACAGGTGTCACCGTATAGTTCAGATTGAACAAGAACTCACTACTCACTGCGTAGCCTAGGCTAGCCTCAAACTCACAGTGATCTTCCTACCTCAGCCTCCTGACTCCTGACATTACAGCTGTGCCCACCAATCAAGGCCTCTAAGGGAACATTTCCTTTCAAAGATTAAAGTTTCATTCATATTATCTCAAAGTGGAGTTAATAAACATAAACAATATCAAATATAATAGGTTAGATAATCTCATGTTT
Organism: Myocastor coypus; assembly: GCA_004027025.1. Classification (NCBI taxonomy): domain Eukaryota; kingdom Metazoa; phylum Chordata; class Mammalia; order Rodentia; family Myocastoridae; genus Myocastor; species Myocastor coypus. Next base: position 95,467 of record PVJA010000176.1, read on the forward strand.
CTGAAATCAGCTTCCTTAATATTTTTCTCTCTTGGTCAAATGAAAATTCAATGGAAGTCATATTCTCACATGTAATTTGTTATTTTGGCCACTTCATTAACACTTTTTGCTTTGGCTCCAGAAATTTGTCATTTTATCTTTAAGAAATTATCATATCTCTGATCTCTGCCCATGTGGCTTGGGGGAAGGACAGATTTAAAGTCCAGAATCGAGAGTCAATGCATCATTTCACTCTAGCAAGGTCATCTTTCATCATGGCCCTCCAGCTACAATTGTTAGTTCTGGAAAGAAACTGTTTTGCAGAGCAGGACTACAAGATTCAATTTTGAGAATCCATATGAGACTAGAGAAAAAAATATGGTCTTGACTTTAAAAATTCACAGAAAACAGTATAGAAGCGATAAGTTTTTATTTTGTGAGCAACAAGAGCCTGAAAGCTGCTTGATAGTCGTTCTAACACAAATGAAACCAGGAGTAATACATGAGAAGGACAAAACTGCATCATGCTCTGATCGACTTCGCCTCTCTGTTTGAAATAGTACGAGGCCTGGTACTGGTAAATTATATGAATTTATTCTGTAGATATCATGTTCTCCTGCTAGCTTTTGACATATCTCATCTTCAGAAATTACAGTTCCTGAAAAGACAACTTTTTTCTCTGTGTTCCTATAAGAAATCTGATCGAGTATTGTGTTGTGGTTTGTATCTAGTTGTCTCCGCAAGCCTCATGTAAATCATGGGGCTGTCAAACGCGTGACTTGAGGGGTGGGGCTGGAGGGGGCCTGTCCAAGACAGGCGTTAACAATTAAATGGACAGTACATGCTGTCAGAGCCCCCACTGCCCCCACGGTCTCCTGGAGGTATGGAGCAGATCATTCAGGACACTGCAGAGCCCCAGCCCCTCTTCCAGTCCATATAAAGTGCGGGCAGCGTCTTGAAACCTCTGGTAACTGTGAGCTGAATAAACCTTTCCTCCCCTAAACTTGTGTGTTGGGTATTTGTCCCAGCAACGATAGAATGGTAACTAAAACATACTGTGAGTAGTTCTATTAGTAAGGTAGGTCATTCTGACACATCATTGTCAGAGGACAGAACATTCTCATTCGTCAACAAGTAAATGATCTCAGAAGAGAGAAAAATATTATAGAAATTGAAATAAAATAAGATAAAAAAGGATACTTGCAGGGAAATAAATGCTCAGCAAAAGGAGAGAGAAAAGGAAGGAGGGAGTGAGAGGTAGAGATAGTTGAGCGGTCCAAGTGTCTGTCTGGCAAGCGCAAGGACCCGGGTTTGATCCCGGGTAGGTCTAGCATACCAGGCCAGCCCTGCATGGTGATACATTCCTGTAATCCCAGGCCTAGGGAGGCTGAGACAGGTGGGTTACTATGAGCCAGCCGCATAGTGAAATCCTGTACTAAATGCAGAAATCTAAATCAATAAATCAATAAATAAGGTTTTTCTTACCACACTAAAGAAGAGGAAAGCTAGAAACAGTGATGTAAATGTCTTGGTCTTCCAAACCTAGCATGTATGCAAAATATTGCTAGCCATGTGTACTCTGCCTGATCCTCTACACTGTCGTGAAAATGAAGTGAAAGCTGTACTCGGTAGACAGCTACATTTGGTGGAAGTTTTGCACAGTTATCAGTTTAAAGCTTCGTCTCGATTCATCCTATGTTTAATTTCTATAGTTATAGAATGTTGCATAAAACTCTCACATATTTTATTAAACAGTTCATCAAGCCTTAGCGGAAAACAATATATCTCCTGTGGTGTGCAAAGAAAGCCATTTTATTTCAGGTGCTCTTCTCTAAGGAAATGATTTGTCATTTTCTGCAAGAAGTAATAGTATATCACATTGTTAGTGAGTCTCTTTTCCAAAATTTAAACATATACAGGGACAGTAGCCAAGGTAACACTACCATTTTTTGTTTCTAGTAAAATGATTTAGTAATGTTTACCAATTTACAATAAAAATTAAGCATAGATCTCTTTGAAATATAATATTTTCTTTCCCCAGCTCCTAGAACACACCATGGGCATTCAATAAATATTTGTGGAATGTCAAATGAATGGATTCAAGAATTGCTAGGACCGTGGCTCTCAGTGCAAGATATGGTCCATTTGCATAGGCCATTTTCTCCAGAAAGTTCGGTGATGGTCTCCACTGCACTCATTACTTCTAAGTACAAAATATCTCTAAAGAAGATTCAGTGCCCATTTAGAAATGCATAAGCATCTCCTTTGAACTCTGTCACTTGAAATTGCTTCACTCCTACAACACAGGGCTCCGAGCTCATTTTAGATTCAGTGGCAGAGAAATAAAATAGGGTTTAACATTCTTGCAGGGTGAGGCTTTGGGCCCACTGTCAGGCTCTGCTTTCTTCATTTCTTTCTTTCTATTTTGTTGTATTTTATTTGGTTTCTTTGCTTTGTTTTCATTGAGAGCAGTCTTTTATCCACCGCATGCATGCATAAGCTCTTGCTGCCTTTCAAACAAGCATATAAATTAGCCACCAGCATTTGGATGAAGATACAAAGAAGTAATCGCCCTCCAGTATAATCTCTGCACAAAAGATTTGGAGCCCGATTGTGCTCTCATGTGTCTAATCCCCATCTTCCCCACAAGTACTTAAGTGGTATTAAGGAAAGAAGTATGACTTCCATTCTCTGGACTCGCAAAGTGCCCTATTCATTTCTCTGTCATGGCATTTACTCTGTTTGCCATGATTGACGTGTTTGCCTGCCTGCTTCTCCGCTGTCCTGTGAGATCCCCCAGAAATCTTCAGCAAACTATATAGACCCTCAATAGACAGCATCTCCGGATAAAGGGCCACAGAGTTTTGAAGGGTCATGAAAGTTTAGAGGAAGCATTTACACACCCACAGAAAAATGTTAACCAGAAGAGCTTACTTGAAACAGGCCCCTACACTTGACTCTGGTTAAACATGAGCTACATCTGTAGATAATTTCACCTTGGGGTCTTTTTTCCCTTTTTGGGTACTTTTAGAATCCACTGGAGGGACAGAATGCAAATCAGTTGGAAGGGTGGAATAGATTAATTTTCTTCTGGTCACCAAAGTATTTTAATCATAATAAAAAACAGGACTTCATTAACTTTTGTTCAAAGTAATATCAGAGTGTTAGTATAGATAATAGAGAACTGATGTTCACAGACATATTCTCTGACAATAAAATTATTGTTTTATTATTTCTTACTTGATTGCTTTGAGTTTTGGTTTTCAGGAAACGTTAGCTCTTTGGTTTCATAGGAGAAAACACATCTCCGTTAAAAAGTACTCCAACAAACTAGCCCATGAGAAGTTGGGGAGAAATTTTTAATATTTTCAGTGAGCTTAGGATGAGACAGAGAAAAGAGAAAAGGAGAGAGAAGGTGAAAATGAAAAGAAATGAAAGAGGATGATGAGGAAAAAATGGAGAAAGATGGAAAAACTACAACTGTTAAAATTAAATTCAAGGGCTGGTGATATTAGGTTATTCCTTAGGTAAACTCAGGGGTCAGGGTTCAATCCCTGGCACCTTATGCTGCACCGTCCATGCCCCTGGGTATGCTGAGCCAGCAAGGGAGTCTGGGCATGGTAGTGAACACCGTAATCCCATCACTAGAGAGGCATAAATCAGGTGGTGTGTAGTGAGACCCTACACAAAAAACAAAAACAAAACAAAACAAAAAAACTCCAGAAACCTTAACTCTTTAAATTCTTCCTTAATAACTGTAAATACCATAGAAAATATCAAGTAAAGGAAGAATCTCTGAAAAAAAAGGGGTTTCTTCCTAGAATCTGAAAAAATGTAGTGACCTATCAGGCTATGCCACTTCTCCTTCCTCATAAGATAATGAAACTTTTTCTCTGAACTTCTTTGGCTGTGTTTTCATTAGAATGCATCTCAATTCTATATCCAGTATCACATGACCTGGGGCCATGCCTGTGACATCAGCACTTGTTTTTCCACCTCAAAAAGGTTAAGTGGCATAATGAAAGATGGTAATAATGGCAAAATTTCTAAACGAGCATTAAAAAAAAGCAGACATTTTTAAAAGAATGGTTACTATTAATTTATTGATTAAAATAGGTAATTTATATATGGGGATTGTTGAAATGCCTCAGAATTTTCTTAAATTAAAATATTAGCAAAAACCAATTTGTATTTTGATGTAAATATTTCTAAAACTTTTTTTTTTTTTTAAAATAAAAGAGACATTAACAAGAAATTGTCTGAGTTATCTAATGGACCAAAAAATGAAAACACTTGAAGTTTAGCATTTTATATTCAGGAGAATGTTGATTAGGAAAGAAACTGTGGAACAATGGCTTAGAAAAATATACATACAGAATAGTCTGCTTTGCTGTATATTAATCAAACAAATACCACAGTCAACTAATTTCTTTTTTCTTTTTTTTTCTTTTTTTTTTTTTTTTTTGTCTTTTTGAAACAGGGTCTCGCTATGCAGTTAAGGCTGGCCTTGAGCTCACTTTTGTAGCCCAGGCTGGTCTCGAACTCGCACTGATCCTCCTGCCTCAGCCTCCCGAGTGCTGGGATTGCAGGCGTGAGCCACCACACCCGGCTTAAAGTCAACTAATTTCTAAAGAAAAAGATTTATATAGCTTACATCATAGAAACTGAAATCTCCTCATATGGTAGTGAATATCAGTGCAAGAGTAGCAGGAGACAGGGGCTCCCATAATCCCCTTCAAAGCTATGCCTCTCCAAAGGTCTAGCCTCTTAAAGATCCATGCCACCATGCATCAATCAATATTTACTAAAGAAACAGATATAAGATATACAAGCCTATAAAAATTTGTGAGATCAGCTTGCAATGGCCACACACAAAGTCAGATGTGGAAGAATATAGAGGTCCTATCCATTTGCTGGAGGTAGAAGGATGCAGGCAAGGACCTGAAGCTCACCACAGCATCCTGTGTGAGCTGTATCAGGAGGCCAGTGGTCTGCCATGGAAGGATTCTGAGTCTACACTGGAAGCCTTCGGGATCTGTTCTAGAAGTTGAGTCTGTGCTAGAAGTGAACATGTCCAAGGGGAATGTGAAGATAAAACAGAAGCAGATCTTCTCTTCTTTATTTCCTCTTTTATACCATGCAAGACAAGCTGCTGTGGGTCAGGCCTTCCACATCCTAGGGTGAAGAATTGCTAAGAAAAGTTAGGTGACATTTTTTTTCTTTGAAGGTGAGACTTTAGCATATAGACCTTTGGGGAAAATTCACTCAAGCCATAACCTTGTAAATCTGTGCAATGACTGACCTAGTCTGTGCCACTTACTGAGAGTGTGTCACGTAAAGCAATTTTTTAAAGAAAGGAAGCATTAATATTGTAAGTGAAGACAGGTCAGCAGACATAGACAGGTAACGCAGATCTTTAGTATCAAAAGACTTACAATAAAGCCACCAGGAGGGGCCCGGCGGGATGGCTCAGTGATCTAAAGCGCCTGCTTGGGAAAGTTTGGGCAGCTTCAGGGACCGTGGTTCGATCCCCGGCACCACATGCTGCACCAGCCCTGCCGTCAGGGCAGGCTGAGCCGGCCATAAAAAAATGAGTGAATAAACAAATGTTCTGAAACAAGAAAAAATAAATAAATAAATAAAAAATAAAGCCACCAGGAATTAGTAAATAGCTATGTTTTTCTGGAGAAGAGGCAGTACAGTGTCTAACTTCAACACACTCCATATTTTTAGCAATCCATGTAACTTCATTCTGTTGTTTTAAGGCAGGGTAAATAGAGACAATTTTGTCTAATGCAGATGAGTGACTTGAACACTGGAAAATGTAGATCAAGTGTCAAAATGAAGAAACTAATGACTAATTGTTGTAAACAAAGCGATAGATATTATCCAGAAAAGCTGAGAATGTAAGGCAAACTGATTTCTTTGGTCAGAAATCAGCAGTAGTTGCTCTCTTCCTCAAAAGAAATTTCTGACTGCATCAGTGCCAGTCAAAGAAGAGTCAGCATTGCTTACGTATCCTTACTCACTCTTGATTTTTGACTTTGTTTCTATGTTGGTTGAAAGGTCATGCTACACAACTGCTGGTTGACTGTTGCATAAACATCTAAATTTGAATAAACTTTTTTCAAGGTGTGGCTTAGAAGTAAAACATACATGATATATTTTTTAAATGTATAATTTAAATTGGGCCACTTTATTCCATGTATTGATTAGATTTTTTTTTCTTTGTTTTTTTGTGAAATGGAATGCCAAACTCAGGACCTTGCACTTGCCAGGCAGACACTTGTGCCCCTGAGCTATCTCCGCAGACCCGTCATGTATTAATTAGTTGATGAAATAATTTTGATGGTAATCTTAGGTAAGTGATTTTTTTATGCATTTTTAAACATGTTTTCTTAACTACAAGCTTAATTTAAAAACCGTGTTATGTGAGTTGTGTACTCAAGGATGGAAAGCTTAGATAATAGAGATGACGGAGTAACTATAAACCCATTTGTTTTTGTCAACTGGAAAGACTGCCTGGGTGCCCTTCTATAGTGGCTTGAATGTCCCTGTTCATTAGTTGCTTTCTTAAACAATGTGATAAATCTCAACTGGTGGAAAAGGTGATTCTTTTAGTAAAGAATTTTTTTTTTAAATTAGAGTTCAAATGCCCAGTTTCACTTTGGCATGAATTCTAGTTAAGTTCCATTATAGACGTAATAAGAATAATTTTCTGGGAGTAAAATGTTACGGTTTGCAAAATCTTCACAGGAAGTTGTCACTCCTATTTGAATCTCAAAACAAAACAAATTTCTTATGAAGCATAACTGAGAGAGATATAAGGATAAATAACATAAGCAAAAGCATGAAGATAGAGCTGCATTGTCACAAAAAAAAAGCATTATAAAGGAAATGTGCAGAAGAACAGGTGATTCAGTACCGTTCATTGAAAGTTTATTCTTAACTTATGACCTGTGATAATCACAGTGTTAAATTACTATTATTATTTAAAATATTGTTGATTTTATGATGATGGAATAGATTCAGAGAATTGGTCCCGTTTTTTTCTTGAAAGCAATGTTTGTTTTGTGGTTGTTCTAAGCACTAGAGAATGGGTGTGCATCACTGTTCTGAAGGATTACTGGTGAGTAGGGAGCCCAGGTTATTACTGAATATGGTGGTTGACATCACTGGCGACCTCAGAATTGCCTTCATTAGTCTCCTAATTAATAGCATAGAGCTACTCTTTGTGTACATCTACTACAGATTTGTTTGGTTGCTCTGTTTCCCAGGCTGGTCCCTAATTGTTGGGCATAAGGATCCTTCTTTCTCACCTTCCAGTGGTGCTGAAACCAGACTCCCACTGCTAAAGTTTCCTGCAAGAACTCTGCCATGAAAATGTTCCAAGAAGCTTCTTTGTCTCAATTGTAAGACTTTCAGGAGGAATATTGTGAGGTCAAGTGCTACCAAAGTTGTTTCTTCCAGGCATGGTGGCACTTGAGAGGCTGAGACAGGAAAATCTGTGCTAGCTCAAGACCATCCTGGGCTACAACAAAAAAAAAAAAAAAAAGAAGAAAGAAAAGATGATTCTTCACTCAGAGGACAGGAATAGCAGCATTGTGGACTTTAGAGAAGAGATAATCAAGGGCGGTGACCGTCACACATATCAGCTACTGAATAGAGCTACTGAAATTTGTAACTTATTAAGGTTTTCATTTATGGGGGCTGGCAAGATGGCTCAGCAGTCTACAGCACCTACTTAGGCAAACTTAGGCAACTGCAGGGACTGCAGTTTGATCCCCAACACCACATGCTTCACCAGCCCCACCCACAGGGAAGGTGGAGTTGGCCATAATTTAAAAAAAAAAAAAAAAATACTGAGCTATCTGGCCAGGCCTAAAGAAATAAGTCTTTCAGTTATGTAAGAAAATTTGGGGAAGAAGAGAAGATCCCCTTCTGTAAATAACTCCTTTGTTCTTACTGAAGACATCAAAATAAAGCCAACACTTCAAATAAGAAAAGCCAAACCTGTAATGAATCATAAAGTGTAGAATGATATGTGAATGTCCAGGTGCAGATTAACTCTGTGATGGCTGAGATGAAAGTGTAGTTTTTGTGTCTTCCAGAAAGAAGGCAATGGCAGTCATTTAATTATGAAATAATTTTTCACTTAAATCTATCCATTCTGCTATATCTTTCTTCATGCATTATTCTTTGAAGAATTAAAATCTTTTAAGTCTAGGTGACAGATGTAAGAATGTGAGTTGTATGTCATTTTGTGCTGTCCTTATGTAGTCATGAGACACAGGTGACTTTCAAGTCCATAAAATGTCACTAGTACGAGGGCAGTCATAGTGGTACAGACCTATAATTCCAGCACTCACTCAGCTGAGGAAGGAGAATTGCTGCCTAGCAAAGTGGCTCAAGGAACACCTAAAGTAAAATCAAACTGGATGACACATATTGGGCAGAAGGAGAACCGGGCGTGGTGGCACATACCTGTAATCCCAGCACTTGGGACGCTGAGGCAGGAGGATCGGTGTGAGTTGAAGACCAGCATGGGCTACAAAAAGAAATTGATAGAATGAGAAGGGGACAAAGGAGGAAAGATCACAATGAGAATGACAAAAATGGTTAAAAAAGAGAATACTAAGAAAATAACAAAAACAAAGTTTTTGTAAAGAGGAGGGGAAGAAAGGCTTAAGAGGAGATGGGGAAAAAGTATCAAATCATGTACAGCCAAAAATTCTGCATGAAAAATATGATTTTTATGTGTATCAAAATAGTACCAATAAGCCAGG
>PVJA010000176.1:104331-114902 GCA_004027025.1 Myocastor coypus
AAAAAAAAAAAAAAAAAAAAAAAAAAAAAAAAAAAAAAAAAAAAAAAAAAAAAAAAAAAAAAAAAAAAAAAAAAAAAAAAAAAAAAAAAAAAAAAAAAAAAAAAAAAAAAAAAAAAAAAAAAAAAAAAAAAAAAAAAAAAAAAAAAAAAAAAAAAAAAAAAAAAAAAAAATAGAACCAATAAAATTAGTTTAAAATAAGCAAATACAATATGGCTAGCACAAACTAAAATCAACAACACGCATAAATTCACTTTTGATTTTAAAGATTTATTACAGTAACAAATCAGAAAATATAAAATTTCTCAATAATTTTCCCACTAATTAAACCTCCACATATGTATAACATAGCAGATTTAAGAAACTATTTTGTTAAAAGTAATCTCACATGCATTATTTTACTCTTTTGTATATAATTAATAATGAATTTGAAACTACTTATGTTGTTTTGCATACCATTATCCACGTTATAGGTTTTTGTTACTTAAAAGGCTTCAGAATTAAAATGTTAATAGGAAAATTAAAAGCCTATTTTACATTTAGAAATATTTTCCTTTCCAAAGTCATTTTACTATAAAGGCTCATGAAGAAAAACTCTAACATTTATGCATAAATGTCACATATAATCTTCCACCTCCAGTTCTGCAAGGAGAGGACCTGCTATAATTTAGAGATGTGTGACTACATGGTATGTAATAAGTTTTAGTTGCCTGCTTCAAAGGGATAGAATGAGGTAGAAACCATGTTCCTAAGATTTTAACTTTATACCATGTTCTTACAATAAAAAGTTACTCATTAATTGGGTTTTTAATTATTTTCATTTAAAAATGCCCCGGACTCTTCACATGCCCTTCATGGTACTCACCTTAAGTGTTCTGAGGCCTCAAAATTGAGAGCATTAAGTACGGGGCCAAAGCATCTGAGAGATCGACTATAATTCTAGAAAATCACAATGGTCACAATAAGGGAGATCATAACAATTCCTAAGAACTGTGTTTATATTGTGTATAATGATCATGAATATAAGATAATAAATTTTCCTGTATGCTCTCAATCTCTGAAATCCTAAATGAAAAACCTTTTATTTTATTTTATATATTTCGGACAGGGTCTCTAGGGTCTATAGGATTTCACTATGTAGATCAAACTCATACTGATTCTCCTGTAATCCAGTCTCCCACGCGCTGGGACTACAGACATGCACCACCATGCCCAGGCCCCATCGTCACCTCAGTGCACCCCAGGGGCAGGGCCAGCACAGCACACCAGGGGTGGAACCCAGGCAGCTGCACTCTGCCTAAGCAGGCTGAGCTATTTGGCCAGAGTGAAAATTCCTAATAAAATTTGTGATTAATTAAAAGAGGATACTTTCCAAATCATAAAATGTACATTATGTATATCATTAATACAAAAAGAAAAATGTCAGTGTGTCTAACATTCAGTGATATAGTAAGAAATGATTTACATTATACATCAAATTATGAACATTTTTACATTTTTATTTTAAAATATCTAGTGAGGGGCAGAGGAGATATTTGGGCTGGAGAGATAGCTCAGTAGAATAAGCACCTGCCGGGCAAGTGCAGGGTACTGAGTTCAATCCTTGGCATTGTAAAAGTTAATAAATAAATAATCCCTATTGAGTTTTATAAGCTCTTCATTAGCATCAGTGTACAAGGTGAATGAATTTTATATTAAAATGAAATATAAATATATAATATAATTGATTACTAGTCCATGATAAAATACTTTATCTTAATTAATTAATTAATTAATTAATTAATTAATTTTACTTATCTGTGATACTGGGTATTGGACCCAGGTCACTCATACTGAGCTACTTCCCCAGGCTTTTTAAAATTTTTAACTTGAAAGGCAGTTGTGGTGGTGCACGCCTATGATCCAAGCACTCAGGAGGCTGACGCAGGAGAATCAGTGCAAGGTCGAGACCATTCTGAGCTCCAAAGTGAGCACAGAGATAGTCTGGACTGTATGTGAGACCATGTCTCACAAATACAAAATCTGCGATAAATAAAATATAATTTTTATCTTAAGAAAGATCTTGCTAAGTTCTTAAATTGCCAACTCCCTGCACTGCCCAAGTATTTGAAGATTTTAGCTTCCTGCTTTGCTGTTCCACAGTCCTGGGTGACAGGCTTGCTAGCTTGACTAGCTTCTTTAGTTTAATGGCTGGAAAGTGAGAATGTAAAGTTTAAGTGGTTTACAAAAAAATATATAAATATATGCCTGAAACTGAAGAATTTTGTTTCAATAATTTTCAGAGAAGCCCTATGCTCCATTCTATTTCTTATGAGAGGCTATAATTAAATTTGACACTATATTTGTCAAGCAAGTAGTAATTTAGGGCTGCTTAATAGTTCACCTAATACATAAAATTTATGGAAAGCAACTTTGTATATTTATGTAGATGAATCGGTGCAAGTATATCAATGAAATAATTGAACTCTTGCCTTTTTTTTTGGCTGGACTGGAGTTTGAACTCACGACCTTGCCAGATTCTAATAATTGAACACCATTTATCACTAATTTATTTAACTCATTTGCGGAACCATATAACATCAATGTACAAGATGATTAGGAAGTAATTTGCCTTTTTCAACTATTCAACTATTTGTTGTTTTGAAGCTATAGTTTTGAAAGCATATATTGAATTCCCCCGAAATATTCACTATATAAGAAAGACAGAGACAGAGACACAGACAGACTGTAGTCAGTTGTATTGTGTTTTATGTGGGAAAAATAAAATGTTCTTTGGGTTCATATTCACTTTTTCCTGTTTGGCTTGGGGAGTTAAGTAACTACAGTTCAGATTCACAGGTTTTCCACCTTATTAGTGGCTGACATAAGACTGTTTTTATCCAATAATCATTGAAGAGAATTAAGAATTATATAAGCAATTCCTTCTTTACGAAAATCTTCTCTTTCAATGTTTCAGAATATGTAGAATAGCTACAAGTAAATAGATTGTTAGAAAATGCATAATGCATTTGAGGAAAGCATAATTTAGCTTCAACTCCTTCAATGATCTATTTTTATAACTCAAACCAATATATCAGAGAGCAACAAAGCATCAAGTGATCACCGAGAAAGTCAAACACACACAAATACATAATAAACATAAACAGTGCTGACTAGTATAGACTGCTGGGTAGCAGATGTTCACGGAAAATTGTTAATGCACTTTCAGTGAGCCTAATATCCTGTAAAGGTAGGTAATTAAAATTATACACAGATACTTTGAAACCATGAATAATTCATTCCCTTCACACCAATGAAATAATTATTGAATATTTTTGTTCTTCACTTTCTATTTCAATAAAATTGCTCATGTTGTGGTGCTGTCATCGGCTTGAACTTACTGAACATTTCAAATTAAAGTGATCCTTAGAGGATGGAAAAGGTGCACTGGACTGAAAACCTAGAAGCTGCATTTGATTTTTATAAAAACATTTCAGGACTCAATATTTAAAAAATTCTTAAACCAACACTTATGCAATATGTATTATATTGTTAATCTTAACTAAATATTTTCAGTGTTAAATATTTTATATAACACAGAGCAGATTATATATATATATATATATATATATATATATATATATATAGAGAGAGAGAGAGAGAGAGAGACATATATTCATATTTTGCCTTTATTTGGTTATTTGTTTCATACAGGATTTACAGGGTCTCACTACCCAGATCAGACTCATAGTGATCCTCCAATTTTTCAGCATCGCAAGCACTGGGATTACTTTCATAATTTGTGGAAAAAATTTGAGAAATAATTTTAAAATCGATGTAATTATGTTTTGTAATTGCTAATGTATTGATCGCTTTCAACCTAGTAAAATCCATTTTCTAGTGTCATCCAAATAGCTCAGTGCACTAAAGAACCTGCTTAGGAAAGCTCAGGGGCCAGGGTTCCATCCCTGGCATGCTGTTCACACCCCACACCTGGGGTGTGCTGAGATGGTGATGGAGATTGGGTGGGAAGGGGTGTTTGTTTACTAAAAAAGTAAAATTCAGGAAATGATTGCCCTCTGAGTTTAAAAACAATTTTCATTGAGAAACACGAGTCACATCTACAATAAATTTCACTGTAATATAAGAAAATAATTTTGAAAATTTGCTACATAATATAACCCAAATTGATACTCATAAAATATCAATATCCTTATTTTTAAGAATTTTGAAAGTAAAAGAACTTTGATATGTTTTCTTCAAAGTGAATCATCTGCTCAAACAATAAAGAATGCATCATGTTCTAGAATTAAGAGTCACCTAGAGAGAAAACATTCTCTCAGGCTTTCACAGACAGCAAATTGGTAAAGCAATGGCTGTGACTCATCCACACAACTGACACTGACAAAAGTTCTACAAAACGCTGCACATATAGTTTCAAGGTAAATCCTGAAGGTATTTGATGGGTCTTGTCAGATGCAAACGTTTCATGTTTTGTTGTATAGGTCTTGGTTTAACTTGAACTTAACTAACAGCAGAAAAGTTTAACCATGAGGCATAAAATGTAAAGCCAGATAGGAAGCTGAGCTGTAGAAGGCTGAAATAAACAGCTTCTGAGATTGCCAGCTCTGCTGATAACCCGCTACTATTATGGAATATTGGACTATGCATACAACTACTTCCTGTTAGTTCAATGAAAAGAAATACTTGTACCAATGGTGTTTAGAAAATTTATCATGTGTCTATCTTATACTCCAGTCAACTATGATGAAGACAACAATATGCATCGTATTAATTATTGTGGCTGTCCTACTAACGTGTTTTGAAACTGTTTCATTGTTATTTCTTATTAAAACTAATTTTAAAAATGGAATACAATAAAATTCAAGTTACAGACAAAATTGATGTTTCTGTTTTGAATGATTTGCATGAACTTAATACAAAATTTCTAGAAAATTATTTTATTTTTTTATCTAAGTATGAGGATGTACACTATTTCCCTCTCTGTTTCCTTCCAACAAAAATCATGCATGTGTAGTATTTCTCTTTATGCCATATTAAGTCTATATGGTGATGAAATTGTAGTATGTAATTGGAAAATTACAGAATAAATATATTTAAAACCAGCAACACAATGTGATCCCAACCGAGGAAGTTGAATCTACATTAAGGAAGTTCTGTAATGAGCAAGCTAAGCAGATTGCTCACTATTCCAAGCTTTGCACAGGCTCCACATTGGAGAATTCTGAAAAGTTCTTAAAAATCAATTTGATTTTAATAGGAACATTAGTAATAGTGAACATCACTGCTGATCTTTATGGCCTTCGTGTGTCTTCAGGTTACTAGGAAGCCAGGAAGCCAGAATTTGTAACACAAATGAAAATTCTTGTACTAAAGTATTTATCTGTTGACCAAATACTGTATTCACGTGGTTTATATAAGCCACTTGCTGTTAATCTTCTAAGCACATGAAATAAGCTCTGCTTGGGGTTATTTGTTAGATATTTTCAGCAAGTAAACATTTCCATCTGAATCTCTTACTGGTATTAATTTGTTTGCTTGGATGATTACATTCATGGTTCCACTCCAATTTTATTTTACACAGCAGTAATACTATGAAGTCAAGTTCTTTTCCTCAAAAATAATCTAATTTTCTCATGGTAGGATTCTCTAGGGGAAGTCAGATCACATAAGTTTTCATTCTCATCTTCCAATACTGCTTAACTATTTTTCATCTCTGATCAGTCTTTTGTTCCTATTAAAAAATATTTTTCCCAACTGAAAACTACTAGGAGAGAAAAAAAAAAAAAAAAAAAAACTATACTATATGTGTGTGTGTGTGTGTGTGTGTGTGTGTGTATCTTCTTTTTTAGTGTACTTAAAAATATTGCTAACATTAGTTTTCTATTGCTGCAGTGATACATTCTTTATATAAGAAGTTGCCTGGAGCTTCAATGCAAAGGAGGAGGACTGAGGAGTTGCAAAGGAAGAACTGCAGAGCCTGATAATCAGGAGTAAACAAAATGATTCAAGTCCAGCATTAGGATGTTTGTAAGGACAGTAAAGCGTTTGGAGGCGTTTTCACAAAAAGCCACCATCAGTTCAAAATTACAGCACGCAGTTTATCCAGCTAATTCTAAAAAATGATGGCAAAACCATTTTTAATCCCAGATATTTCTCCAGAGACTAGTCATAACCATCATGTTTTTCTAGAAATCCAATTATATTTTTTCTAGTACTTTGGTTAAGGTAATTAATTATCATGGAAATAAACGACTATGTAACAGCTTAGGCTAGGTTATGAAAAGAAAGAATTTTGCCAATAATGCCCCTTACGATTTCATACTTGTTTCTGTCACCATTTTGGAGAATCCTAGAATACATGGGAGGCTCCTTGTAGTTGACCTCACGATAGACATAGTGAAGTTCCCAGCCAACAGCCAGCATGAACTGCTACACGTGAAAGAATAAAGTTTCAAACAGTTCCATTCTGTAAGTATTGCAGATGAGGCACAAATGTATAGAATCAGAAAATAAATGATTATCTGCTAGGTTCCAATGGAAAACTCGATTTTAGAATCTGACTCTAGGAATTTAATACAGGGATGATTTTTACCACCAAGTTTTGTAGTCCTTTGTTTTGCATTAATAGAAATCTAACAAAAGTGACATGAAAAAGATGACAATTTTCTTTTGTAAGGACAGGGAGGAATTACAAAAGTGTTTTATGTGGGAAGAAACATATGACACACTGTTGCAATATGCTATGAAGTTGTCTTGTGCAGAGTTGAGGGGACTATGGCAAGTTTGGAGCAGAGAAAACTTTGGCATGCTCACAGTAAGTAAATATGAGAATGTCCCAGGTAACTCATCTGAGATCTCTAACAAAAACAAATAATTTCCTATGGCTTTTGATAACTATATGAATAAATAAATGATTGTGGAAGAGGAGATAAATTTTTTTTAAATTTTATTTTATGTATTTTGTAATGGGTCTCACTATGCAGCTCAGACTTATAGTCATCCTCCTGTTTCAGCTTCCCCCACGCTGAGATTATAGGTATGTCCCACCATACCTGGACTCAGAGACCTACTCAGTGCTCCCTGGGGCAGGGCCAGCGCAGTATGCAGCAGGAGGGATGGAGAGCAGTCCCTGCACTTGTCAGAGCAGGCACTTAGTGTGTGGAGCTATCTCACCAGCCCCGAGGAGACAAATCTTTCATACAATAGATACTGTGAAAGGCAAAAGAACTGTTAAAGGGAGAAACAACTAAGATGAGGGAAAGGAGAAACTAAACAGGAGAAGGAAGGGAAAAAGAGATACATATGTATGTACACAGGACAGCTTGGATAATTTTAATGCAGATTTTCACTGGCCTATTGGAAGCTGTAGTTAATGCATAATTTTTTTCTATCTCCCTTTAACTTTTTTTTTTTTAATTTTTGACCAGTTTTACATGCTTACATCTGGTAATGAATTCAATTAATTTGAATGCACCATTATGTAACATAACAACCATTGTTGAATTGGTGTGACCTTGTTAGGTGAAATTCTGCATCATTCCTTTTACTTTACGTTTTCTTTCTTTCTTCCTTTCTTTATTTTTTTGCATTTTTTGGTCTCTTTAAAAAATGCAGAAACTGAAAAAAGAACTACAGGTAATTTATGTAGATAACAAACCTTCAAATAGCTAAGACATGAGTGAAACATAATCTCCTACTAGGCTGTACACTGTAAGAGGGGAAGGAAAAGATTAATTTTGCAATGCAGAAGAACCAGGCCATTAGTTGTCAGACCAATATCATGTATCCATCCGACAAAGTGGTAAGAATGTATTTTGTGTTTGTGACTTTGCTCCCTGAAATTTATAATTCCACAAGATTTTTTGTTCTAGGACAAAAAATAAGGAAAAGGCCTAAGTAAGAATGAAGGAGATATTAATGAAATAAATACTTAAATTAATAACATGCTGATAGTAGTTCATTAACTGGGACATCTGTGCCATGACAAGGATGGATCACGTGTAACTTCCCATCACTGGAACAAAACACCTGATTCAGTTAACTTAGAAAAAGAGGACTTGGGCTCATGATTGCAGAGATTATATATATATATATATATATATATATATATATATATATATATATATATATGTCATATATATATATATGACAGCTGGCTATTAGCCAGAATAACACCATCAAAGGGCAGGACAGAGGAAGGGGCAATGGATGAAATTTACTTCCTGGGGTGTTTTCTTCCCAACCTACTTCCTCCATCTGTGCCCAACCACTTAATAGCTCGTTCTGTTGTGAACTCACCAATGGGTCAATCCCTTGTGCCTTCCCAACCCAAACCGCCTTTCCAGCAGTTTGTTCATGCAGTCAGATTGACAGTCAGGGCTAACCAGAATGGCCATACACTTGTAGGTTTCCACTGTTACTTGGTAGACAGCCTCTAGTAAAATACGCACAGTAATAAAAGGGGTTTTATGACATGGTTACAAAAGTATAGTGTTGTTAGAAGACAACGTAGAAGAAACGTGTCACATTAAAACAGCATCCCTGAGAACATGATAAATGAGAGCCATTTTTAGAAGTGAAAGTCTAGTTCTATGATATTATGTGTGGTCTGGGGTAGGAATCATCCTAGACAGTTGGTGGGGCTGGTGAAAAGATACTATGGCAAGATGCAGCACAGGACAAAATGGAACTAGCAGCTGGAGAGCAACAGAAAATGGAGAGGGAAGCGGGGCCAAGATACATCTGGACAGATGGCCACCCAGGCCTGCAAAATAGCAAGGCGGGAAGAGCCTTGGAGAGGTCAGAACTCTCTGAAACACACAGAGGCTATGGGGTTGTTCCAGGCTTGAAGGCCAGAGGTGATGCCGTAGTCTGAACTTTTTGTAGGAAACATCTGGTCTCCTTATTGATGCCATCACCTGAAGAAGGTGGCCACTAATCTCTCTCTCTCTCTCTCTCTCTCTCTCTCTCTCTCTCTCTCCCTCTCTCTCATTTTTATTTTAAAGAAAATTTAATAAAAGCAGCACAGGGCCCGGCAGGATGACTCAGTGGTCTGAAGCACCGGCTTAGGAAAGCTTAGGCAGCTGCAGGGACCGCGGTGCGATCCCCAGCACCACATACTGCACCAGCCCTGCCCTCAGGGTAGGCTGAGCAGGCCATAAAAATAAATAAACAAACAAACAAAAGTTCTGAAACAAGAAAAAAAATTTAAAAAGCAACACAGAATTTCAAAGCAAAATGTTAGGAAATTAGCGATGTTTACTTATAAGCTACATGAGAAGATATATGGGCCGATAGTAAGCTGTCATAAGCAAATATTTTGGAGGCAAAAGTAATGAAATTAAAGTTCTTTTCTATGAGCTGCTTTCAACTTGTGTCGTTGTTGGTTTACAGTGCTTGGTGAAAATTTGGGACTTTTTTGGCTCGATGTGTATACTTGGCTGGTTCTAAGGCAGAGCACAGCACAGGGACTGGGACAGTAATGGTTCATGGCACTGGAAAGAGGGTGGAGAAGAGGGAGTGGAGAGGACTAAAGTGGAAAGAGTGGGAGGAATAGGAGGAAGAAGAGGAAGAAGAAAAAGAGGAGGAAGAGGAAAAGGAAGAGGAAGAATAGGAGGAGGAAAAACCAAGAGAGGAGAGAGGGAGGGCCACCTTCCAGGCCATGCCCCCAGTCACCCACCTCTTCAAACCAGGCTTCCCCTCCCAACATCACATTTAGCGATAAACTCATCAGCGAAAATTCACGGGTGAATACCCTACCCTCATGATCCGACCATCTCCCGAAACTCCACCTAAGGGGCTCTGGTGAACATCTAGATAGGAACCATAACCTGCTTGTCTGAAATAGGAAAACATTCAGGCGGCTTTTCTCACTATTTGCCCATTTGTTGACTGAGAATCTTTCCCTGGGTGTTAAAGGCTAAGAACTTGACATTTACATGAATTGTGACTTTACAGCCTATCCTGACAGATGCAAAGTGGGCTTGCATGAATGTCAGGTGGGAGCTTCTGGGGCGGAGCCTGCTGGGAACCATCAGAGCTGAAGGAGGGTTGGCCAAGGGCTGAAGGAGCTCCAAGCTCTGCAGAGACCAAGTCATCAGCTCTGAGAGCCAAAGCCTCCACAAAAGTAGTTTTGTATATTGATTTCTTCATTCCTCTGTCTCATCTCCTGGACTGCTAATCATGGTTTGGTGTCCTAGACCCAGGGAAGGAACATGCCAAAGATTGAAATTGCAAATTTCCCTTTATCTTATCAACAGAAACAGAGACAGAGACAGAGACAGAGAGACAGAGAGACAGAGACAAAGAGAGACAGAGAAGCACACGCATAAATCAGACTTCAAAATGTAAAACAAAAATGCATTTACTATTTTTATTTTGTTAGGCTTTTATTTTTATTTATTCATTTCTAAGATCTGTCCCAGTCTTCACAGTAATGACCATAGTAAATTTGGTGTCTAGCAATCTCAGGGAGGCACGCACAGATTTTTGGTACTCTGAATGTTTTATATAGTATGAACAAAGAATTTGTGATACTTCTGTTTATGCCCTGTAATATGTGGGGTATTCTT
>PVJA010000176.1:115002-151915 GCA_004027025.1 Myocastor coypus
TTTTTTTTTTTTTTTTGTGAAGGCCTCATAATGAAGTTCCAACTCATAGTGATCCTCCTGTTTCCTGCTTCCTAAGTGCTGGGATTGTACTACAGGCACATGCCACCATACCCAGACTCCATTGCAGGCCCTGTGCAGCATGAGGTGCCGAGGATCTAACCCTGGCCTTTGTGCTTCCCTAAGGAAGCACTTAGTCTGCTGAATTATACTGCCAGCCCTTAATCTTTTTATGGATATCATTTTTCCATGATTTATTTAAATCATCTGATGGAATTGGAAATATTGTGCCCTTTATTTTTTTTTTATTTTATTTATTTATTTTTTCTTGTTTCAGAGCCTTTGTTGTTTATTCACTCATTTTTATGACTGGCTCAGCCCACCCCAAGGGCAGGACTGGCGCAGCATGTGGTGCCGGGGATCGAACCACGGTCCCTGAAGCCGCCCAAGCTTTCCCAAGCAAGCGCTTTAGACCACTGAGCCATCCCGCCGGGCCCCCTATTGTGCCCTTTAGAAACAGAATACACTTGAATTTTTAAAAAATTCAACCTTATGTTGTATAGCTATCATTAATATAATTCATATGAAATATTAGTAGAACAATGCCAATTTTTAATTCCTTATGTACTTAGGTTTAGTATGTATTCTAAAAATGGCTACCTTTTCTTTTTATATTTTTATTTATTATATTCTAATAATTTCAGTTATTTAGTGATTATTTCCATTGATAGCTTTAAATATAACATTCAACTTTTATTATTTAACAATTATCTCATTGAAATATGTATGAAATTAGGCCAGCGAAGTGCCTCTGTGATCTAAGCCCCTGTCTGGCAAGTACAAGAACCTGGCCTCAATCCTTGGTACAGCATGCCTTGCCAGCCCTGCCCTGGGGCCCTCCTCTGAGCAGGCCACCAAAACCAGGCTTGGGGGCACACACCTGTAATTATACAGCTGGAGAGGTTAAAACAGAAGGATTGCTATGACTCTGAGTTGTAGCAAGACCCTCTGGCAAACACATAAATGAAAAAAAAAAAATGCATGAAATTACAGTTTTTTCAAGCAACTTGACATTTAGAATTTCTAATCAGGATTGAGCAAGACCTATGTTTTAGCATATTTTTAGGGCTAGGAAATTTCTAACTTAATATTTTCTGGAGCTTTACATTTTCTTTTTAAGTCTTACTTTAAAGAGTAAAAACAAAAACAAATGCAAAAACAAAGACAAAAGCGAGCAAAATCAACAATATATAAGGTACAGTGTTTCAAAAATTAACAGTGGTTGTTATATTACATATTTTAAGGTCATATCTGTCAGTCAGATTCACAGACGTTGGTATGCAAGATTGGTGAAATAATTAAACATTAACACTTCCTTTCAATAAACCTTAAATTTTTGTCCTTTTTACTTTTTATTTTTTAATTTATTTTGAAGAGAGTAAAACAAAGATTGATAAGACATCAGAAATGGTACACATTAAGAAGAACAAGTTAAAAGATATTCAACCATGGTTTTTGTATTGCATATTGATGTCTTCGATGGAGTTGCACAGGTTATAGATGTCTGCATATAGAATTAGTCAAAGTGAAAATTTTAAACATTAATTGCTAACTTCAATAAAACTGATAGAAACTTGTACTCCAGTCATCTTAGCTCTCCTGTATATATACTTAAATGTTTTTTCCCCTTCAAATGATTTTACCCCTTCCTCTTTCCCTATCTTTAGTCCTTTCCCTCATTTTCAGTTTTGAATCTTTATGTTCAATTTCTTTCAGTTTTCCTGTATTTGGTATGCCTTTCAGATTACATTTATTCTTTCAGGTATTTACACCAGGGAAGTAATACAATATTTACACATGTGGGTCTGATTTATATCACTTAAGTGTATAGCCTCTAGTGGCATCCACTTACCTATAAAGACCTGAAGTTTGTCTTTCTTTATAGCTCAGTAATACTCCATCATATAAAAATAGCACATTGTGTCCATTCCTCAGGTGATGGACATTTTGGTTGTTTCCAAGATTTGGCTATGAGAATTGTACTTCTGTAAGAAAAGTGTTGGTCCATTTAAGTCAGCTTAACTTTCCCCCTATCTTCACTCATTTCCTTCTTGGTTTTTGTTGCATTCTTACTCAAGTGCATTCTTTTTTTATTCATTTTAATGAGGAAAAAAAAAAGATAAAATAGCCGGGCGTGGTGGCGCATGCCTGTAATCCCAGCACTCGGGAGGGTGAGGCAGGAGGATTGGTGCAAGTTCGAGACTAGCCTGGGCTACAAAAGTGAGCTCAAGGCCAGCCTCAACTGCATAGCGAGACCCTGTCTCAAAAAAAAAAAAAAAAAAGATAAAATAGCTATTAAACTGTTTCAAAACAGGTTAGTAGGATAGTTACAATAATTTATACATTGAATATCGTTATCCTCATAGTAGCTATTCAGAGGACAAGATGCAAATATGATATCTGAATGTTTAACAACTAAAGTTCACAGGCCAAAATGTTAGATAGATATATCAGCTAAAAATATAGCCAGTATTTTGACCTGAGCCCATTAAGGTCAGTAAGGACTCAGAACCTAAGAGAACCTCTGCTGTGACATCCTGTAACTAAGTGATGTCCCAAATTTTCTGATGAGATTCTGGGGCTACAGAGGAAAATAATCAATGATGTATAGTGTGCCTAAGGAAAGTCACCTAGAGAGAAAACATTCAGGCTTTCACAGAGAGCAATTTGGTCTAGCAATGGCCATGACTCATCCAGGTGGCTGACAGACAATAGATCTACAAAGTGCATCTTTAATGTTACTTTGTTTCTATGATTTGCATGGATCATTTGTACTTAACCTGAAAATGCAATGAAAATCGCAATAAACTAGAACCTACTTTGTCTCTACCTCAGTTCTCGGAAAATATTATCACTTTACTGCTAATGAAAAGCCTGCCATCAGCCTATATAACTTTAATTATTGAGTATCTGTCCTTAATTTCTTATGTTTTATTCCTAATCTAAAATCAATGAGATCTGTGTAGTATATAATTTATTTTTATGTATCCTATATGTTATTCCGTGAAATATTTTTAGCTAAGTTACAATGTTTTTGGTCAATTACAGAAATACAATCTAAATTGCATTTTAAATGATGCTTTATAACCTTCTCTCCATTTTCTAGTTCTAAAACAACTGCCAGGTAACATTTCAGAATTTTCAGTTTTTCCTATGTAAGTCCTAACTTTTCATTAAAAAAAAAAAAATTCTTTTCCTTATTAGGTTAAGTTCTGTTTGAATTCTCCACCACTTTCTTTAAAATGTTTAATTTTTTTATTAAATATTGTCTTTAGAATTATTAATCAAATATGCACACATAATAATTTACAAGTGTAATTTTATATGCTAAATAGACATTATGTGTATATAGTATTCTTATACTTTTTAGAATGCTAACATTTCTACGATTCGTGTTACTTTCTTTCCTTATCTCTCCTATTTTTTTCTGCCTTTTATTTTATCAGCTCCATCTAGTTATTTTATTTTATTTTATTTTATTTTATTTATTTATTTATTTATTTATTTTTGTCTTTTTGAGACAGGGTCTCGCTATGCAGTTGAGGCTGGCCTTGAGCTCGCTTTTGTAGCCCAGGCTGGTCTCGAACTCGCACCGATCCTCCTGCCTCAGCCTCCCGAGTGCTGGGATTACAGGCGTGAGCCACCACGCCCGGCTCATCTAGTTATTTTAGAAAGTATCCTCATTACTCAATTTGAACAAATTTTATTCATGCTTCATTTCTGAATCTCTAGTAAGAAACTCAGTTTCTCCAGAGATGGAAAAATACAGGTCCTTAAATTTTCACAATCATTTCTATGTATAGATTATTTCTAATGAAGGCAGAGAATGCCCCGCTAACAGCCTCATTTATATGATGAATTATTCTTATATTCATCTATTTATTTTTACAGCATCCATGTTTAATTAGATATAGAGATTACCCATAAAAATGAAGATATGTGACAGGAATGTATCTTTATTCATCTTGTTTTTTTATTATTAAAATCCTTTTATAGCTGTGTAACTGTTCATAAACAACCTACTGTCTCTCATCTTCATTAGTATTATGAAGAAAATAGAAACATCATTTTTAAAAGATTCTTAAGAAAACTGAAGATGACAAAAAAAAAAAAACACTCTAAGACACAGGCATAGGATGCTAGTTCCTTTATTTTAA
Organism: Myocastor coypus; assembly: GCA_004027025.1. NCBI lineage: Eukaryota > Metazoa > Chordata > Mammalia > Rodentia > Myocastoridae > Myocastor > Myocastor coypus. The sequence goes on from PVJA010000176.1 coordinate 119,217, forward strand.
CAATCTTAGCATACCCATTTTTAATTAAGCACTATCTTGAAGGCTGAGGAAAAATATATAAAAATGATACCAGCGACCTCAGTCATGATCTTTTCAAAATATTTTACATGGTTGGTTAGGGTGCTGCCAATTTGCATTATTTTGTTCATTCTTGCGTTATCCTCTCTGAAGTGTGGAGACAGAAATCTTTGTGTATACTTCCCATATGTATTGTGTGCAAGGGCAGAAAGAAAAAGAGGAAGAAAATAAAGAGGCTTTCATCAACAATTAGAGAGGAAAATTTTTATTTCATACATTTTTCAGTATCCTGCTAAAATTTAAAAACATGAGATTATATGTAACTTTCCTTCCATGATTCAATTCTTACGTAGTTTTCCAGACCTTTTATATGATATGTTAATATGGTTTAGGATGCAAACAGATACAATCAAAACCATCCGTTAGCATAAATAAAATACACTTTTTCACTTTTAATTTTCATGTGGTACTCTCTTGCAGAAGGAAATCCCCAGGGCCTTTGTCGAAACAAGCACAGCATTAAATAGTTAAGTATTAGTCTGTCTCACTAAATCAGGTCGTATATCATGTTTAGGCACCAGGAGAAAGAGCATGCGGTTCATCTGAAGTTTTACAGGAGCTCCTGCGTGTCTTTCAAGGCCATACAACATACAAAGTAGATCGTTTCCTTTCTTGATACTTTTTAAAAATAAACTAGAACATTCTTCTGGTAGGTACTGTTAGCCACAGAATATAAGAAGATCTCTTAGACCAAGCTAAATTTGTCCTGGATGAAAGTGCATTTGACTCCTACCAAAAAGCAGTTCTCAAAATCTTGAAGATGCAGTAAAAGAGGCACAAGGAGACGTGCAAGATTCTATACTGCATGGTGAAAGTTAGCACACATTGGTATCAATACCTTCAGGACAGTGTGCAAAACACTGGCTTAACACCATGGTCCTTCAAGTGTTGTTCCTGGATCAGAAGCAATGCATTCGTGAGACAGGTAAGGTAAGGTGTGTTTGAGTGCGGATGACTGAGATTTAGTGTCAATGGACTTCATAATTCTTTTTATGTCAACTGTTTGCATATGCTGACAAGATATTTCAGCATCAATCCCCTAACTTCTTCTCCCAGCAAACTCCTGGAATATCTTTATCATCCCTCTTCTCTTTGCCTCAGTACTCTCCAGTCACTCATCCCTCCTGTGTTCTCAACAAGTTTGTGCTCATCAGGGGGAGATAGTCTCCTGCATGTCTGCGCTAGGCAAGCAAGCAGGCAAAGGATCATGCTGGGTTTCTGCTCGTTTTCTCAGAAAAAAGGAGCAGGGAAAAGTAAAGGAAAAATTCCCAGGACAAATGTGCAGTATCCATTCCTGGTTTGTCTGTTAGCCAGACCACCAAGTTAACTACAGAATTAAGAGGTACATATTTCTCTACCAAAATGTTGAGAAAAAAAAAATTGAAAGTAAATTAGATGCTTACTCTTGTGTTTTGAAATCAAGGAAAGAAAAATGTCCTTAGGAAGGCCACATAAATTGCACAGTGTTCACAAGCAAGAAGCAAATTTATGTTGATAGGTAATAATAACTACCATGTATTAAAAGAAGTCATCATTTTGGCTCATCCATAGCAGACACTTGGACACACAGTGGAGGTCTAGTTTATTTGAGGGTGCTCCTAGACAACACTAATGAGTGGAAAAGGTGCAAGAAGATAGAATGCTCACATAAATGACCTGAGTGGGGTGGCAACTGCTGTCACAACCTATTTCAGCAGAACTTATGAGGAAAGTCACAGCAAAAAATCTTGAAGAAAATGAATCATTTAGCCACTTATTGATATTTCAGCAGTTAACAGGAATGCTGCTCACCTCCTGAGAACACAGAAAAACTGTAGCAAAGAACCCTGATGTCTATCAAGAACAAGGCTAAAGCACGTGATTCAATCTAATGCCTGCTACACATATGAATCGCAATTACAAACAACATTCATTGTTTTATTTATGTATTTTTATTTATTTTATTTTTTATTCATTTATTTTGTTTTAGTTTTTGCTGAACTTGAAATTAAATTCAGATCCTTTGCACTGAGATCTATACTTCATCCACTTTATTTTATTTTATTGAGGGAGGTTCAATAATTTTCCCAGGCAAGCGAATCTGTGAGCCTCCTGCATAAGCCTCCCTGAGTTCTGCCATTAGAGGCACCACATGCTCACCTTCTAATGTATCTCCGTCAACAGCCTCAGCTCTTAAGTGCTATTTGGTAGAATTATTCCTTCTTAACAGTTGAAGAAGTTAAAGGAAAAGGTTTAATAATTGTCAAGGACTATGTGGAGAGAAGCAGTAATTGATACAACAGAAATGACACTGTATCTTTGACTAAGAGTTCATGTATTCAAAAGTAACTTGACAGATGCTATCTGGCTCTTAATCTAAAGTCATTTAATTTTCTGAGATGCTGAATCTTTTCATTATGGAATAAATATATTTTCCCACAATTTGTACATTTCTCTGAGATTTATCTAATTAAATGTCCATCTGCCATGCTCACTGGGTGGAGTCCTTTCCTGAAAGTCAGCCATTGGGCCTTAAAATAGTGACTTTTGTGTGATATTTTCCATCAACTAACTCCATTCTTATTGTATTTTTTTCTCTTTTTGAAATATTTATAGTATTCTGATTGGCTTATATGTACCAAAACTTCAAATTTTATTTTATGCACTTTTTATTTTTCTCATAAGGACCATTTATACTGACCCCATTTGCTTTCAGGTGAAACTAATTTCATTCTTCTTGAGGTTTCTTTCTGAGGTAATTTCGACTTTTATTTATTTATTTTTTTTAATTTAATTTTATTTTTTTTTGTCTTTTTGAGACAGGGTCTCGCTGTACAGTTCAGGCTGGCCTTGAGCTCAGTTTTGTAGCCCAGGCTGGTCTCGAACTCTCACCGATCCTCCCGCCGCAGCCTCCCGAGTGCTGGGATTACAGGCATGCGCCACCACGCCCGGCTACAATTTCAACTTTTAGCAAAAAGCATCAAGCATGATAGCACAAGACCATCATCTACGGAATACATATACATAGAGGAATGAGTGGATAATAATTTTGCGAAAGAGAAATCAAGAAAACAAGCATGGAAGGAACTAAAATAGGAAGAATGGAACACGGAGTGAGGATGGGAGGCAGACAGGGAGGGAGGGAGGAATAAAAGGAAGGAAAAAAGAAAGAAAGAGGGGAAAAAGGAGAAATCTATTACTCTGGATTGTGGGCTGTTTAAACTCAACAACTAATATTTCTCAGTGTGTTTCTGTGTCTGATTTTCTGTCTTGTCTTTGACAGAATTATTCTGTATTATAACTGCATGGTTATATAGTTCACTGAACTAACAAAGCCATACTTCCAAGCAATGGACTCATCCAGTTGCAAAGCAGTGAAGCCAATGATGTGGCCAGAAAGTTCTCTAGAACTTAGTGCTGCTGCAGTGGGCAGTCTTGCTCTGCTGAAAGACTTCACCCAAATATTCTGATGCCCAAGGCACTGGATCCTTGTTGCAGTGTAGTACTTTTCCCGGCCTTGGTTTTTGATCTATCTGCTGTGGTTTTATCAGAACTCCTGATTCATATCAACCATTGGTAAAGTTTCCATTCTTCTAGACACTTTAAGTCAGTAAACAGAAAGTACTCCATTTTTCACTAAAAGACAGTGAGAGTACAATTATCTGAAATTTTTATTTTAAATTTTCTTTTGTTTTAAATCTTATGAAGTTGCATTTTGAATAGCCAGAAGTGTAAAAAATAATAATGAAGGTATATACTGCTCATTAGTTTTTTTTATTTAATCTGAACTTACATGACCCCCAATTTTATTTTTTAACTTGTTTGTTTGTTTATTTATTTATTTTTGTACGGAGTCTCACTATACAGAGCAGACTCGTAGTGATCTTTATATTTTCAGCCTGCCCAGCAGGTGGGATTGTAGTCACGCAACACCAGGCCTGGACTTCTTCACCAGCTCAGCACACCCAGGGAGCAGGACAGGTAAAAGTGTGTGGTACTGGGAATTGAATCCCAGACCCTATGTTTGCCTACACAGATGCTTAGCGCACTGAACTATCTAACCAGCCCCTCAAAAATTAACACTAATGTAGAAGGCATATATTAATTAAATAATCAAGATAATATATTTTATTTTATTTTTACAACAATATTTATTTATTTATTTATTTATTTATTTATTTATTTGAAACAAGGTCTCCCTATGCAGCTCAGACTCAGTGATCCTCCTGTCTCAGCCTCCCCAACAGTGGGATTACAGATGTCTGCCACCATGCCTGCTTTCCATGGCTAGCACAGCGTATCCAATGTAAATTAATAAGAAATCTCATTTCTGCTAGTGAGAATAAAACCTAGCACAGCTATCCTGTGAGCAAACTTGGCCAATTCTTATAAAAGTATACATAATCTTATTACCGTATATGAACTAGCAATTATAATCTTCACTATGTGCTTTAAAGAGGTGTAAACTGCATATATGCAACCATAGATTTATTATTTATAATTTGTAATTTGTAAAATGGGGGAAGCAACCAAGAAATGCAGTAAATGAAAACATGGTACATACCCAGACAATTGGATACTATTTATTACTCAAAACAAACACATTTTCCAGACATGAAAAGACTGGAAGAAACTTAATTATCTACTATTAACTGAAAGAAGCAAATCTGAGAAGTCAGTATGTTGTATAATTCCAATTTCACAACTGTGTAACACTTCAAAAAAGGGCAAACAATCCAGGCATGGTGACACACATCTACAATCCCAGCACTTAGGAGCCTGGGGCAGGAGGATTAGTGTGATTTCAAGAGCAGCCTGGGCTACAAAAGTGAACACAAGGCCAACCAGCACTGCATAGTGAGACCCTGTCTCAACAAGAGAAAGAGAGAGAGAGAGAGAGAGAGAGAGAGAGAGAAGAAAGGAAAAGAAAAGAAAAGAAAAGAAAAGAAAAGAAAAGAAAAGAAAAGAAAAGAAAAGAAAAGAAAAGAAAAGAAAAGACCAAACAAAGAAGACAAATTGAAAAGATATATCTTGGCCAGGGGGTTAAGTAGCAGAGGGAGGGGGAGATGAACAGCTAAAGCATAAAGACATTATACAAGTAAACTTACTATGTATAATCCTAAAATGTTGACTGTATAACATTGATACATTTGCCCAACTGCATCGAACACACAATATTAAGAATGTAGCTTAATTTTTAATCTGCAGATAACTCGGCAGATTATCGTGCTTGCTTAAGCAGTCACAGAGATCAGGGTTCAACCCCTGGCGTACTGAGTCAGTCCCACCCGTGAGGCACACTGAGACAGTCATTGAGATGAGGTGTGGTGGTGCACGCCTGGATTACTAGTGCTTGGGAGGCTGAAAGCAGGAGGATCACTATGAGCAGACTCTATGTAGTGAGACCCTGTAGACCCTCTACTAAATACATTAAAAATAATAATGATGATAAGAAACAAAGAATTTAACTTAATGAAAATTCAGATGGGTGATAATGTTGTTACGAGTGTAGGTTCACAAATTATAACTTAGATATAGAATGCTGAGAATAGGCAAGCCTGCCCATGAATGCAGGCAGCAAGTACATGGGGCATATCTCTATATCCCTCTGAACATCACTGCGGAAAATTGACAACAGTCAGAAAAACAAACTCTGCAAGTGTTTTAAAAGGCTATAATATGAATTTTAGAAAGTTAGAACATTCTGAGGTGGTTGATTCTGGAAAGTAATAGTATGCGTTTGGAAACATGAATCAGCCTCTATTGGCCAAAGACAAATGAAGAAAATGCAAGTTGGAGAGAGAAAGTTGGGAGCCTATCATGGAACCTTGCTAAGTCTGAGGGCACAAGGAAGGCAATATGGGTAGAACATAAAAAGCAAGGAACACAGAATAAAAAGTAAGGCTGGGAGTTATGTGAAAGCCAGACCCAATACAACCCTCCAGCACGCTTCTCCAAGATTTCTCTTTGATTCTTAAAAGAATGAGAAGTGACTCAAGTGTTTTAAATAAAGACAGGAAAGACAACATTAGAACTACATTTCAGCAAAGTTACGTAAGCATGAAAATGTTTGGAGGAGATCGAGCGTAGATGTGGGGAAAGTAACTAAGGGTAATCCAAACGTTTTACCATGTTGTTAAAATATAGATGCCATATGAGATAATAAAGACATTAGCAATGTCTCACATGCATTGCAAGTAATCTTTTCTATATATTTTGCTGTTGCTGTTATAAATAATAAAATTGCATATTTCTGTGTAAAATTCGTACAACCTAAGTACAGTTTCTCTAACTTGTGAACCAAAGTCTTTTTCCATTAAAAATATCTACTTCTATTTAAAACTTTGAAGTATAACAAACACAGAAAAAGATGACATTTTAAGAAATTAATGGTTCTGTCTGAAATACTACTTTGACATGTCACCTTACCGCCTTTCTCCTAAGCCTTCTCTTTTGTCTTTGAACAGCATTAATGTCATGCTATTAATGCTGGGTAGTCAACTTATTCTTTATTCTTTAATGAAAATTATAAAGACACTTTACCCTATTACACTGAAAATTCTTTTTCTCTTATTTCCTTGTCTTTATCACTATTATGGAACTAAATCATGTAGTGGCATTTTAGTTTTATTCTTGAATTATATTTTCTGCTGTGCAGAGACAGTCTAATGCCCTCATGTTCCTTCTGAGGGAGACCAACTACACCTGGGGGAAAGACGGGAGTGAGAGCGGCACCTGGAGAGGCTCTTAACGTGCATCTTTTTAATAATTAGCACACCACACATCTAGTTAGCATCTCATAAATAATCATAGCGTAGGTGTTTAATGAATCATTTTGCTTTGCACTGTCAGAGGTTAACAAGTAAGCAAATGGTTTGCTTATTTTGAAAATGAGATGCAGTTGTTCTTTGGAAGAGCTGTAACTAAAATGTAATGAAATGCATCAAATAGGCATAAATCACACTGGTTCTCTTAAATGACAGACACACACACACACATATATATGTATACATATATATATATATATATAATTTGTCTACAGATCCATCACATCTGTCAAAACACCCTATATTTATATATGGTAGAAAATAGTTATCTTTATACATTTATGTTGGGAAAAGCATATGAATATGCATGCTTAGCATAATTCTACAGTTTCTTTTTAATCCAACCCTTTTTGTCAAAATCTTTCAAGTTGCCTTTCGATGACATGCGTATCTCCCTCTTTTCAAATCTATAAGGAGAAGGATTATGAAACCAGTGAATGTCAATATGTTATCCATGAAATATTCTGTTTTAATGCATTGTGTTAATTTTTGGAACTAAAAGTTACTGTTTTGAAAATTTTGATGTACGTATTACTGTGTAAAATCCTTCTCAAGACAAAGTATGTCAATGCATCAGCAGTTTATGATTTTTTTCATCAGTTTCTAAGCTGAATGGACAGTTGGCTTGTTGGGCTCGCCTGAGTTCACTCATGCAAATTCATCCAGCTGGTGGCTTGACTGAAGCAGGGTGACCTGAAATAGATTTCCTGTCACCGCTTAGGGTCTCAGCATAGCCAGAGTGGCTGCATTTACTGGGTCTGCCTCTCCATATCATCATTTCCCCATATCTTATTTGTAGCTTGATCGTCATGATTGGAGAGAAAAAGTCACCTCTGCAAATACAGTTGTTTTGAAAGTCAGACAATATCTTATTTTTGCTGTATTTGTTTCTGTGATAAGATATCACTATGTAGCCAGACTGGCCTAGAATGCAGTATTCTCCGACCTTAGTTTCAAAAACTTTTGGATTATAGGTCAGGGTTACTATGCCCCACAGAACAGTATCATTCTCATTATATTATATAGGTTTAACCAAGTTGTATGATCAGCTCAGATTCAAGGCAAGAGGAAGCAAATTCTACCTCTTCATGGATAACTAGCACCTATTATAAGTATATGCTATTTTATTCACCACCATATTATATTAAAATAATAAAATAACTATCAAGTAGATATTTTTCAAATACAAGTTTTAAATTTCGGTCTTCACTTGGGCTGACTGTTACATTTTAAGTGAACAATTTGCTCTTGAGACATGACATGACATGGAAGAGTCACCTGTGTCTAAGATGCAAAAATCTTAATTTTCCACTCAATTCCATCTGTAAAAGTCATAGATGTCTCTAGGATGACATTATCTTTGTCCCTCTCCTTAAATATTCTGGAATATAGCTCCATGATTAAGAGTTCTTTCTTTCAAATTGTGTTTTTGCACACACACAAACAAAAACACTGCGATGACTTAGAAGGTGTCTTATTTTCCTGTGTAATTTGATTTCTCACTTCCAAAAGGATCTCACTTTGTCTCTCTCTCTCTCTCTCACTCTCTCCCATTTCTTTCATTTATTTGTTTATTTATACCAGGGATATTCAATTCAAGGTCTTGCACTTTTCAGGCAAATACTTACATAATTGAACTATCTCCACAGCACCATTTATTTTTTGAAAAAGAGAAAGATTCTATACGTTAAGCTGCACAAGATGATCAACTTAATTTACAATATTCTTATTTCCCCTAACTAATTTTGTTCTAAAACAAATGTATTAGTAACATTGATGACATTTTTTTCTTGCGGTTAAGTTTGTGGAATATAGAAAACAGCTTCGGAAATCTTTGATTCCATCATTGTGTCATGTCCTCCTGATTTGAGAATTCCAATTTTGTGAGACATTTTTCTCAACATTCCAACTTCTGAGTGAATGTAGCAGTCTTCTTGGCAAAACCATGGCATGTGCCTGTGAAGGGGAAGAAGAAGAGAATGAGACTCCATTAAAGATTTCAAAAGTAAAAGAACTGGGATGAGAGATGGGACAGAAGACAGTACTGGAGCATCAAAGGTAGTCTCAGGAACTGGTCTTAAGAGCTGATCACTGTACATGCAGAACAAACTATTCGAAATTTTGTAGCAATATGAAAAGTGTTTACATGGGCCATTTCTTACAACAATTAGACCGAAAGCAAATGTGTTCCAAATACATTATCCTTTTAAATATACTTGTAAATTATAATCAGAGGGCTACAATATTGAAAAACATTTGCAAAAGGTGAGTTTCTTCAGATACTCAGTGCCTCCTACATACAAGTGCATGTGGCAATTTGGGGTCCGAATTAGGGTTCTCCTTTAATCCCACTATGATCATATAGATGATATGTCCTGTTTAGGGCAGGGTATTTTACTAGTGCCTTAAGATACAAACAGGTGTAGCTTCAAATGGGCGGTAGGCGGATGCCTTGCTTCTGACTTGAGGCACACACCTGACCTTGAGAAGCATGTGGTGACCCTGCTGGTGGGCCTAGCTGAAGCACGGGTGACTACGACAGGAGACTCCTGAAACTAAGGATCTCAGCTCAGGGACAGGATGGCTGTGCCCCTCCCCAAGGAGCACGTACTGAATGCTGGAGTGGGGAGGCTAGCAGACTTCCGCTTCCGCTGGAACGATGCGTATCAACCACTCTGCTCACCACTTCTCACATCTAACTCCACAGTCCTCCTCTCATCCATATTCCAAGGCTCTTTAATATAATTTCTATTGTAAACACAGCTGTCCTTCATCAAGCCTCTGATGACACTGGTAAGAAAGACGCAGTTTGGTTCTTCTTGCTAGATTAATTTATAATGAAATAAACTGTCTTAGCTACATTTGGTGCTCTATCTTGTTCTTCAAAAGCCTACATTGGAAATCAAAGTAATTTACTATTATCTTTTTTTTTTTTTTTTTCATTTGTGGTCCTGACTGAGGCAAGGATCACATGTAAAGAAATACAATAAAGATGCATAATGTGAATAAATCAAGATTTTATATCTCAGTACTACAGATAGTTCATTATCATCTGCAAAAAGAATTGGGGTTCTTTTTGCCCTGAATCTGTTGAACTGTCACTTTTTAAAAAGATGATGCATTCCACTGAATAGCATTGCATAAAAGAAATTTGAGGTTGTTGGTAGTAATAAGCACAATGCTATAGAGTGTTAGATAATAGCATTTTAAAGATCTCTCAAACTATCTCTCTGCTTTTGTGTCTTCAGCTCCAATTTGACGAGTTTATAGCATCTTGTTTATGTGGAGATAATGAAAGAGGCAATGATTTGGTGCATTTGACTGTTGACAAAGAATATTTACATCTGCTTTGTTATGTGATTCTCAAAATTCAAAGCTTAATCTCTCCCTTTCAAAGGTGAGAATAGAGTTTCAGATACCAAGTGATTTGTCTTATCTTGAAATTATTACTGATATAAACTGGAGCTGGAATTGAAGTCCCTGAAATGTTCATTCTCAACATATCTCAAAATTTAAAACATTTATTATTGTTTGACATTTATGTGGTCTTTTTACTTAAGCTTCTTTGCATTTGGTTTCTTTTCTAAGTGTCTTTATTCTTTTCTTCACTGTATCTTCTATAATTTTTTTTTTTTTGTCTTTTTGAGACAGGGTCTCGCTATGCAGTTGAGACTGGCCTTGAGCTCACTTTTGTAGCCCAGGCTGGTCTCGAACTCGCACCAATCCTCCTGCCTCAGCCTCCTGAGAGCTGGGATTACAGGCGTGCGTATAATTTATTGTGTGATGGATTTATTAATACTTATATGCAATCACTTCTCAGATACTGATTGTTACATGAAAAATTGTGACATACATGGGACAAAACTACGCATAGCCTCAACAGTGGGAGATTGAAATAAAATAATTTGAATTACATGAGTTTAATTATTGTAATATTATGAAAATAATACATGAAATATGAACATGGTGAAAATATGCACATGGTGCACCATAATCTATGTTCTGAAGGATAGTGAAAATATTCTTCCTACTGAGCAATTGAAATGAAATTCAGAAATATGTCAGATTTATAACAAGTATTCTAAAATTTTGAATACTTTTAGCATTTAAACTTCATAAAAACCATTCAGAATTTTTTTTAAATCTTTTTTATTACTTTTATTAAGAGATAACAATATGAGAGTTTCAAAACATGGTAGTAGCACTCTCGCAATAATTGACACACTATATTGTTTTCCTAATAAAAGTTATACAGAGCACAGGGTGTAGACATGATAAGTTTTCTAATCGATATTTGTTGAGAAAAAGAAAAAGAAGAGGAGGAGGAGGAGGAAGAAGAGGAAGAAGAAGAAGGAGTTTTCTCCCTTTGAACTAGGAGGAAGCAGTTGAATACATAGTCCACTGTTTCATAATTGCAGTGGGTTACTGGTGAAACTGGCAATGTTGAAGGCTGTTGATTTAAGCCTCTTACAGCTCACCGTACTAGTCTAGCTCTGCATTTTATGCCCTGTAATTAAGGTTTTCAACTAGGTGATCAAGGGCAAGTTAAAGCAAGACCTGTCTAACAAAACTTTCATTAATTTGTATTTTCCAAGGTCAAATCTTCTCAGGACTATCTTTGGAACCAAGCACAGTGCTTTGTAGAACTGTTGTCAGTGTCACCCATCAGGATGAGTCATGGCCATTGTTTGACCCATTTGCATTCTGTGAAAGCCTGAGAGAATGTTTTCTTCCCAGCTGACTCTCCCCAGACACACTATACTTCATTTATCCCTTTCCTCTGAGGTCTCATAATCTCCTTGCCCAGAAAATCTGGGACACCACTGGGTTATAGGATGTTACAGCACAGGTTCTCTTTTGTCCTGAGTCCTCACTGACCTTGAAGGGCTAGAGCCAAAATGATGGCTATCCTCGTTGCCCTTCTTTTTCTCCAGTTTTTGTCTGTTAACTTACCAACCCTCCAGCAGAGAAGCTTCGTGATACTATTGCTCTATAACACAAGTAATTGAGCTCAACATCACTGCCTTTCTGAATATCAAACATCTTAGACTTAGCTTGACAATGGTATTTACTTCAATCATTGATTTTCTAACAAATTTCTATAGAATGTGATAAAAGCAGTTACACATTTTTACACAGACATTTAGAAATTTAAGGATGTACAAAATTGTAGCCTGGCAAGCCTATGACATTTTGCCTAGTCTCATATTCTCAACTAATATCCTTCTTTATTTTTTGGTTAAACAACCATTTACTTGAGGGAGAGTATAGCAATAAATCAGTTTACATTAGAAGCAATACACATCTGAAAGTCCTGAATGACACACATTCCAAGCGTAGTTTTAGTGTTACTTCAAAAACCTTTGACTTCCATTCAGCTTTGTTATGCTTTTCCATTTTCAATTCTTCTTTAGATTTCCTATACTAGGGAGACTATATGATATTTATAAATGTAGGTGTGGTTTATTTCACTTATGCATATATGTTCCATATACATCCATTTATATATGAAGTCTTCCAGTTTATCATTCTTTATAGCTCGGGAATATTCCATTGTACAAAAATACCACATTTTTTTCAACCATTCTTCAAATGATGGGCATTTTGCTTCTTTCCAAGATTTGGCTATTCCAATTTGTGCTGCTATAAACATAGGTGCACAGATATCGCTATGGTATGATGTTTTCAGTTCTTCTGGGAAAATTCCCAGTAGGCGGATAGCTGGATTGAATGGGATTTCCAGTTCTAGCTTTTTAAGGATATTCACACCACTTTCCATAATGGTTGCACCAATCTGCATTCCCACCAGCAGTGGAAAATGGTTCATTTTTCTTCAAAGCCTCTTCAGCATTTGTTGCTGGTTGAGTTCTTTATGATAGCCAGCCTTTCTGGGGTGAGATTTTATCTAAGTGTTGTTTTAATTTGCATTTCACGGATGCATAGTGATGTGGAGCATTTCTTCATGTATTTATAGGCTTGCTGAATTTCTTTGAAAAATGTGTGCTCATCTCAGATGCTCATTTTTGGATTGGGTCTTTGGATTTTGGGGCCCTAATGGTTTTCAGTTCTTTTTGTATTCTAGATAGAAAACCTTTGTATGATTACTTATTAGTTGAAATCTTTTCGATATTTGTGAGTTGTCTTTTCACTCTGTTGATAACTTCTTTTGATTTGCAAAAACTTCTAAGCAAGAAGAGGTTCCATTTGTTGATATTTTCAAGTGTCAAACATGCATTTTGATTTTTGGCCATGAATTTTTTCCCCACGGTAAGCATGTTTGGCCCCTTTGTCAAAGATAATGTGGCTGAGTGTGTTTGTATTTGCTTCTGCTTCTTCTAATCTATTCCACTGATCCTCAGGGCTATTTTCTTTTTTTTGCCAGTACCATGCCTTTTTTATTACTGTATCTTTGTAGTATAACTTTAGGTCAGGAATTGTAATGCCTCCTGCCATACCTTTGTTGCCCAGAATTGTCTTTGTAATTCTGGGTCTTTTTTGGCTCCAAATAAATTTTAGGAAACATTTCTCCGGGTCTGTGAGGTATGTTGATGGTATTTGGATAGGAATTGCATTAAATCTGTCTAACAATTTAGGGAGGATGGCCATCTTCAAAATGTTGGTTCTTCTTATCCAGGAGCACAGAATATCTTTCCATTTTCTGAAATCTTCTAGGATTTCTTTCTTTTTCTTTCAGAGTAATGTAGTTTTCATTGAAAAGGTCTCTTACTTCCTTAGTTAGGAAATTCCTAAGTGTTTCATTTTCTTCGGTACTATCATAAAAGGTACTATTTCTCTAATTTCTCTCTCAGTGTTTGTAATCGGTGTAGAGGAATGCTACTGACTTTTGTATGTTGACTTTGTATCCTACTATGCTACTGAAGTTGTGTATTAATTCTAATAGCTTCTTGGTGGAGTTTTTTTGGGTTTTCCAAGTAGATTATCATGTCATCTGCTAATAGTGATAGTTTTGCTCCTTCTTTACCTATTCTTATTCCTTTATTTCTCTTTCTTGTCTAATGGCTATAGCTAATGATTCCAGAACTATACTGAATGGGAATGGTGATAGGAGATATCCTTGTCTTGTACGAGATTTGAGAGTAAAAGACTTCAGTTTTTCCCCATTTAGAATTATGCTAGCTGTTGGATGGCTTTTATCAGGTTGAGGTAGAGGCCCTCTATTCTAATTTTCTGTAGTACTTTGAACATGAATGAATGCTGGACTTTGTCAAAGGCCTTTTTGGCATCAATTGAGATGAACATGTGATTTTTGGTCTTGGCCCTATTGATAGAGTGTATTGCATTTACAGATATTGAACCATCTTTGTATCCCTGGAATGAATCCTACCTGGTCATGGTGTATAATCTTCTTGATGATTTGTTGCATTCTAGTGGTGAGGATTTTATTGAGGAATTTTACATCTGTGTTCATGAGAGAAATTGGCCTGTAGTTTTCCTTTTTAGTTGCATCTTTCTCTGGTTTTGGTATCAGTGTAATACTTGTCTCTAGGAATAATTTTGGAAGGATTGATTCCTTTTCAATTTCATTGAAGAGTTTGAGAAGTATTGGGATTATGTCCTCTGTAAATTTCTTGTAGAATTCAGCTATGAATCTATCAGGTCCCAGAATTTTCTTTGTCAATAGGCTTTTTATTACCTGTAGTATTTCATTGGCTGTTGTTGGGTTATTAAGACTTCTCATATCTTCTTGATTCAGTTTTGGTAATTTGTACTTTTCCAGAAATCTGCAATTCATCTGAGTCTTCAATTCTGTGAGAGTAAAGATTCTCAAAGTAGGTATTTATGATGCTCTGAATCTCTGCTGATTCTGTAGTAATTTCACCCTTTTCATTCCTTATTGCTTCAGTTTGAGTCCTTTCTTTCCTCTTTTGATGGGATTAGTTGGGTTTATCAATTCTATCTAATCTTTCAAAGAATCAGCTTTTGGATTCATTAATTCTTTGTATTGTTTTCTTTGTCTTGATTTAGTTAATTTCTGCTCCAATATTTATAATTTCTTCCTGCCTTTGGGCTTTGGATTTCATTTATCTTCCATTTCTAGTTGGTTTAGATGCTGCATAAAAGTATTTACTTGTTCCCATTTTATTTTCCTAAAGTGTGAGTTTAAAGCTGTAATTTTCCCTCTAAGAAAAGCTTTCATTACATCACATAAATTCTGGTAGGTTGTGTTTGAATATTCATTAAATTGTAGATACTGTTTAATTTCTTGTTTAGTTTCATCTGTAGCCCACTGGTTGCTCAGAAGAGTGTTGTTTAATTTCCATGTAATACTGGAGTTCCCACGGTTTCTTTTGTCATTTATTTCCAGTTTGATTGCACTGTGTTCAGATAGTATGTATTGGACAATTTTTCTTTCCTTGCATAAACTTAAGCACAACCTGTGGACTAATATGTGGTCTATTTTAGAAAATGCCCCATGTGGAGCTGAAAAAAATGTGTATTCTGAAGTGATTGGGTGGGATACTTTGTGTATATCCACTAAGTTCAGTTGTTCCAAGCTCTAGTTCAGTTCTGCTACTTCTTTGCTAATTTTTTGTATGCTTGATCTATCTTTTTTGAATAAGTCGGTGTTAAGGTCTCCTGTTAAGACTGTGACATTGGATATTAGATTTTTCATGTCTGTTAATGTTTTTCTTATATAACTTGTTGCTCCTGGGTTGGGTGCACACATATTTCTGAGTGTTACCTCTTCATCTTGTATTTTTCTCCTAACCAATATGTAGTGGCCTTCTTTATTTTGTCCCATCAATCTTGGTTTGAAGTTTAAACCGTCTGTGAACAGAATTGCTACCTCTGCTTTTTAGCTTTTACCGTGTGAGTTTCTTTATGAGTTAAGTGTGTTTCTTGTATACAACATGCTGTGGGGTTTTGTGTCCTTATCCACTCTGCCCGCCTACTTTTAATTGGAGAATTGAGTTCATTTACATTGATGGTTATAATTGAAATGTATTGACTTATAATTGACAAGAACTTCATTTACTACTGTTTACCACTTTTTCTCCTATGATTAGTTGGTTATCCTACTTGGTGAGACGTTTCTGTTCTCATCTGTTGAGTTCAGGTCGTTTTGGTCCCTCTCTAAAATATTTGCTAGTATGCTGTGTAGTGTTGGCTTTCACATCATGAATTTCTTTAGTTGTTCCTTGTTGTGGAAATATTTCACTTCTCCCTCGTACTTGAAGGAGAGTTTTCCTGGGTATAGTAGTCTGGGCTGAAATTTGTTTTCATGGAGGACCTGAAGCACTCTGCTCCATGATCTTCTTGACTTCATGGTTTGTGAAGAGAAATCTGTCTTAATTCTGATGGGTTTTCCTTTAAATGAGATCTGTTTCTTTACTCTAGAAGCTTTTAATATAGTATTCTTTTGCTGGACTTCTGGGATCTTTACTATTATATGTCTGTTTGTGTTTTTATTTGGATTGATATTATTTGAAGTGCTGCATGCTTCAGTTACTGTATGTCCAATTGTTTTTTTCATATTTGGGAAGTTTTCTGCTATTACTTCTGCCCATATTCTTTTCATATCATTTGTATTGACTGCTTTCTCACTGATTCCTATTAATCTCACATTGTTCATTTTTGCATCATCTTGCAAATCTTTTCCTGCACCCGAGTTGTTTATAAGAGATCCTTTCTTACTTTTTTACTAACTGCAACTGTGTCTTTAAGATATGAAACTCCCTTTCGTTCATACAGTTTTGACAGCTTGTGATTGAAGTTTTATTGTTTTGTATGC
This sequence comes from Myocastor coypus, assembly GCA_004027025.1. NCBI lineage: Eukaryota > Metazoa > Chordata > Mammalia > Rodentia > Myocastoridae > Myocastor > Myocastor coypus. The sequence continues at coordinate 135,855 of PVJA010000176.1, forward strand.
CTTTTTGAAACTGTTTCATGTGATCTATTCCTTTCCTATATTGCTCATGCTAGGAATCCATCATTTTTCTGTTCTCTTCTAATTTTTTATCAATATCTTCTTTAATATTATTTAAAACTTTCGTTGTACTTATCCTTTCTCTGTCTAGATCAGAGATTATTTCTGCTCTGTTCTCCTCTTTACCTATTTGCATTTGTTCCTCTCCTTTAGATGCTATTAATTTAGACATGTCTCTTCTTTACTTCAGGGGTTATTTTTGTTTTGGCTTCTTCTATACATTTCCGCAATTGTTTTTCCACTTTAGATTTTATTAATTCATGCATTTCTTTTTTATTTCAGATGTTATCTCTGATTTGAGTTGCTCTATACGTTTCTGTCATTGACTGTCTACCTCAGGTTCAGAGGTTTCAGCTCCATGATTCCATTTTCTTCTGTGGTAGTGTCTCCTGAGTTTGATTCAGGTGGGGTTGGGCCCTGAGAATGCACCTTACTCCTTATCATTACCATTTTGTATGGCAGTGACCTCTGCACTTTGGTGAAGTTATGCTGTTGGCACTTGTGGGAGTTTGTTCTGTATCCACCATGTTGATTTCCCTCCAGACATTCCTGGCTGCATGTTGGAGCTCGAGCTGTTGGCTACTGCGAGGCCCCTTGGGTCGGGACTGTGGGTGGCGTTGGAACTCTGGAGTTGAGGAGCCCCGCAGGGGTGTGGGCCACAGGGGACACCTGATGGTTTCAGGAGTGGAGCTCAGGCGGGAGGAGCAGAAGAATGGAGGCAGGCCAAGGGTCCTTACCTGGCAGGCATGCGGGCCACACCCAGAAATGTTGAGTAGAGTCATCACCATCTCTCTCTGTCTCTCTCTCTCTCTCTCTCTCTCTCTCTCTCTCACACACACACACACACACACACACACACACACACACACACACACAACACCAAGGCAATCAGATAATTTAAAAGAAAATTTGCAGAAAGTCATGAAGCTATAAACCTGAGTCTGTATTTTCCTTTGACACAGTACTTTCTGCTTTGGGAAAGAAAATTTGAAAAAGAGATAAGTAGTTCTTCAAGTCATGGCTCATTTGGGCATGTATATTTATTTATTAGGAAAACTTCAGTGCATTCTGAAGTTCTCAAGCCACATTCTTGTCTGTTATAGTTTAAATGTGGAGTAACCCAAGATCTCATGTGTCCTCAGGTGGGACTTTCAGGAGCTGACTGGATTATTTGGATCTGAGTATGAGACTGGTAAGAATCAGGTCCACTGTTGGCAAGACTCTAGAGGGCACATTTGCATTCCCTAAGCCTACTCTTTGTCCCTGCTTCCTGACTGCCTTGGAATGAGAAATTGTCCTCTGCCAGGCCTCCTCCGTGCCATTTATGGTGTGGCATCAGATGACCATGCGAAGAAATTGTCACCCACGTAAAGTTTTTTCCCTTTAAGTTGTGGATGCTAGAGACTTTGTGGAATAGTGAAAGAGGGTCCCTGATGTAGAATATATGAAATGTTTCGTATTTGACCTTCTTTTGCTAAATGATTGTTTAATATGAGTGAACAAACAAATCATTGTATTTTTGTTCATTATAAGAACGGAAATCATAGTCTCTTTCCCTTGCCTTCTGAATGCTTTCTCATAGAAGCCTTAGTTTGCATGAGACATACAAAAGCCTGGTCAGGATCATGTTTGGTGTAATAAAAGTAGCCACAATGTGATTTCCATGAATGATAACTGATATTCCTTTTATCTCATCAAATGAAACATGTTTAAAATATATAAAGGTGAGAAAAGAGAATGAGAAAGAGGTCAAGCAAGGGTCAAAAGTCTCACACTGGCCTGCTAGCACTGGATGACAGTTCTAGATGTGTAGTGATGGTTATGTTTCTGAACTTCTTAAGATATGTGGGCTGGGGACTTGGGTAATCTCATGCATCAGAGAGCTGTATGTTTCGTTTCTTTTCTTTTTCTTTTTTTCTTTTTTTCTATGTATTTGGTGCAGGGTCTACAGAGACTCATTAAGTAGATTAGACTCCTAGTTATTCTCCTGTTTTCAGCTTCCCAAACACTGGGATTAGAGGCACGTACCACCATGTACAGTCTCAACTGATGGCTCAGTGCACCCCAGGGAAGGGACCAGCATGGTATGTGGGGGATCGACCCTCAGCTGCTGCACTCTGCGTAACCAGGCGCTTTAGTTTGCTGAGCTATCTGACCAGCCGTTTAAAAATTTTTCATCAATTTTCATGCCATAGATCAGCAGACAACCTGTCTCAACTACACTAGCTGAGAAGAAAATAAAAATATGGACATTCATAAGATTTTGGAGACAAAATGTTAAATCAATTAAATCAAAAGTGCTCAAAACTGTAGAAAATGTTAAAAACTACTTAAATTAATGTTTCTTATTCGCCTAATAATACTATTGGCAACAGAGAATGATTTGAAACTATCCCACAAACTTATTGAAAAATATGTGCATATTTGTATGTTCTTGATAACCAGGAGAAAACAGTCTATTATCCAAGTCCCCAGCCCACATAGCAGAAGAAGCCCAGAAACATAACCGTCACCACACATCTAGGGCTGTCATCCAGTGCTGGCAGGCCAGTGCGACACCTTTGTCCCTTGCTTGATCTCTTTCTCATTCTCTTTTCTCATCTTCATATATTTTAAACATGTATTTCACCCTAACCTAATACTTCTTTTGAAGAACACTAAAAGAGATTTTTCTTTCATATATTTGTGCCTACAAAACAATCTTCCTTTTATAAGTAAATAAGTAGTTGTACACTCACTGGAAACATGTTTATATTGAGTAAAAATCACGAACATTTATCATTCTTATTTAGATAATGGGAAGTAATAACATGCCTTTTGAAAATACAGGATTCAGCATAATCACAGTACATTAGCTAGAGATCATAGAAGATAAACTTCCTCATTTGTCACTGTTGTGCACCACCCAGGCATATTTCATTAGATGTTGTCAAAGGCACAGGAAACTGCCAATCATATTAACAACTAACTTCTTTTAAAAGCCATTCAACCGAATTTAATTATGACTAAGTATATTTCCACTGAAAGAACATTAAATACACAAATGCGTCCTGGCACACGCTTTAGTGTCTGTGGTGAAAAACTGTGCCAGCTCAACAGGAAGAAATCATTTGATGTATCCCAAGTAAATAAAATAAAATAAAATGAATCAATATGCAAATTTGCTTGCATTGAGAAAAGAGAAATTTTAATTCTGTGATAAAAAAAAACGACAAAATGCCTATTATCTGTAGTCTACAACTTGTGTGTTAATAGAGCTACCATGTGTAGTTCAACCCAAAATCTGAAATGTTGCCCAGATTCTTACATTTAGTTCTTGTCTATCACTAGGATAATTTAACCCAAATAAGATAGAATGCACATATTCCATTCAGATTGCTCATTGCTGTTGTGTTCTACTCCCAGTTCTACTGATCTTATGTAAAGCATCACTTCTTAGTGCTTCTCTACAAAAATAACTGCCCTTAGCACCCTCCATGTACTCACCCCTCTATATTCTCAATCCATTGCTGAATACAGTTTTCCTCTAGAGATTTTGCTTAAAATTGTGCCCTGTAGAACCTTGTAGCTTTAAATAAGTACCCCTGAGATAGAGGGAGCTTTGGCATAGTGGTGTCAGGGAGGGGGAGACTTCATGGACTTTCCAAAGGGAGATGTAACCAACTCCACCCAACATTAATCGAAGCAACCCATTATTTTATCTACCATAGAGGAATCCTTTTATGAGTTGCTTCCCTAGCAAATAGCGCTCTTTACTCTAGTCAAAATCTGAGAAATGAGTTTATGATTCCATATTTCTAAGATACATGCTTTTAAACTTGGCTCTTTTGCTGCTATAGTTTCATTTTTAATAGCTGTTTCCTAGTGATCATATTATTCATGTGTTTCTTCATTTTCAAGCAACTTAGAATTCTCAGAATTTAAGTTGATGTTTCTCAGATTTGTAACATGACGTCTGTTATTTACTTTATCTTCAAATAGAAAATGCCCTCATCTCCTACTTCTGTGACTACCCAGGTGACTTCCATACAGACTTTTGAAAGAGTCAGAATATAAAACTATTATGAGACTTTTAAGATATTTTCTCTATGCATGTAGACAAGTTGAATGGCTTTCTCTATCCTCTTCTTCATTAAAAAGAGATATATTTCTGCGTTTAGTGAATGACTCATTGATCTCATTCTGCCGTTTCATGATAAGCATCCTCTAATGTTATTGTATTAAGGTTCTTCTGAATTCAGTATTTGGCTAACTTCACCCAATAACTCTGTGGAACTAAACTGAGACACTACACTCTAGAAAAATTATTGCTTCAAACTCTCCTGGCCAACATTGAAATTATTGGGGTTTTATATTCTTGAACACTTGAAAAAAAAAAAAAAAAACCCTTTAGGAATGGAGTTGAGAGACTAGATGTGAGGTTTCAAAATCAGCATTCCAATCTCTACTTCCAAGTTCTGATATTCAGTCAATTCAAGTTCTGATATTCTGATATTCGATCAGAACTTTACTTGTATGCTGGAAAGCTTACGAGTTGCCTATTGAGTACAACCTACTTCTAATTTGACAGCTTATTAACCATCATATTACCTTGGTAACTGCTAAGCATTCACTATATTATTAGGTATCTAAAATAATAATATCTTTCTATTATAGATTAACATACTAAGATTGATGTTAAAAGCAAACAGGCACTTTTTAAGGCTGTTAGTAATAATTACACTAAAATCATCACTATTACTAAACTTCCTGGTAGGGTTTTTATACTCTTCTAAATATGTTCTTCTTGGTGTATCCCTAGTTTCATTTCCTATCATAATTTTGAAATCATAATCATCTTAGATTGGAGGGTTGCCTGTACCAGATTTATGTCATAATAAATGCCTAATAGCAAAATAAATTTATTTTATTACAAAGAAATAGCTAGAAAGAAAGCGAGAAAATGTGCAGATACTTCAGATTCAGTAAGGAGAAATTCAAATAAGTTTCAGTTACCCAAAAATGAAAACACATGGAAGTGAGTGAGAGGAGTAGAGCAGCAGGTAGGATACACACTGGGAGACTGGCAAGAATCAGGGAGGCAGCTCCGGCACAGGAGACCAGGTGACACCCACTGGATCTTGAATCTAAGTGGTTCCCTTAAGAATCCGATGAGAGAAGGAAAGAGCATCCTCACATCACATTCCAAATTGCATGTCTTTCCATTATCATGCAATAATTACACATCCTTCTCAGCCAGAGAACTTACATTCTAACTACTGTATAATAAGTAATATTAGAGAACACATGCATGGAAAAGAGTTGTATAAGAATTAAATCTCTGAACAATTTCAAAAACTCACTGAAGTTCCTTCTTAGGCACATAGGTAATTCAACAGTTTAAATTTTCAAAAATTCATAACAGAGCACTATATTATTATTTATAAAAATAGTTATGCATGAAGTTTTGTTTTAAAAGCAAACAGAACAGGCTGAATATTTATCTAATGAGTTTACTCAATAGATGTAAGAAATACTATTAGGTCAGATTGTTAAAAGCATGATCAGGCTTTTTAAAATAAAATACATAACGTGTCACTATGAGCAAGGCATAGCATCCAGGAAATTTTATATCTCATCTGTAGCGAATATAATCTTTTTTTCTTTGCCTTAAAACACCAGAGGGAATTACAGGAATCATTGGCTCACTGATTAGTACAAGCAATGGATCTATATTATACTGCAAATCAGTTCTCTGAAGGGCTTTTATTGGTGGTCATTACTTGAGCACAGATGAATTTTGTAGCTATTTGGTAGATGTTACCCACCATAAAATAGGATGGACATGGAGTAATGGACAAAACCTCCCCCAGAGTGGAAATTACAGAAGACATGTAGGGACAATGCTTCGCAATCCCACACTGAGGCTGCCCATAAGCAGGGGAATCTTTCTTATGGATAGATATACAGTCCACATAACAGATCACTTATTTAGAAACAAGTGTTTTGCAAGATTTTTGATCAGTGTTTAAGAATACCCTAAGTTTTTAAGTGTATGCTGGTATTTCCCAAGTAAAGAAGACAAACCTTCAGAGGAAACCTTTATATTCTGGAAATATTATGGTTTCTTCACTGTTCTTTGCAAGACTTTATATAGGGAGCAGCTAATTCATTGAAAACGTTCGAACATTTCTAAGTTTCCACTTTGCAGGTAATGGAGGGTGTGTTTAAAGCTCAACTGTTAGGACCAGCAAGATAGCTCAGGGGACTAAGAACTTCCTTAAGCAAGCACAGGGACCAGGGACCAGGGTCCTGCATGCCCCACCAGCCCCGCCCCTGCGACGAGCAGAGCCAGCAACTGAGTCTGGACATGGTGGTGTATTTCTGTAATTCCAGGACTTAGGAAACTGAAAACAGGAAGATTATTATGAGTCAGAGCTACTTAGTGAGACCCTGTACCAACTACATGAAAATATAGAACAATAAAAATAACAACAACAACAAAAAAAAAAAAAAGAAAAACACAACTGTTTAAGTCTTGACAAACGTTAGGCACAGGTAAGAAAAAGAGATATCAAAAAGAACTGCAGGTAAAATATATTGATTAAACTTTAATTATCTGATAGCTTTAACAACCATGTACTTTAATAAATCAAAGAAAAATGATGTTTGACAATTTCTTAGTTTACGACGGCAACCCTTTTAAATATAAAATGAAACACATACTAGGTATTCAATATATATTAGTTATTTTTTAAAAATAGCCCAGTAGAATTAGTGCTTGCCTGGCAAACACAAGGACCCGAGTTCAATCCAAGGCTTTGCAAAATAAATAAAGTAAATAATGGCTATAGTTTAGTCTTAACTAAAAGGTAATTTATGATGGATACAGTGTCCTGTCCTGAGTTCTAAATCATGAAAGAATCAGACTGTTTAGATAATAAAAATCTGTCAGATAGTTTAGGATGTTCATTCCAGGTAAAGAGAGACCAATGTAGCAGCATTAGTTGACACTAACCTCTAATTTTATGAGTAGACAAGAAGGGACTTGCTTTATAGAGAAGATAATGGTATTCTATGGTATGAAACTGACGACCATAGATTACAGTTCCTATTTCACTCTCAAAGTCTAACACAATCTCTTATATATCAGAAACTAATACAAGTTTTCTTAGCATTGTGTTGATGTCTTCATGCCTACCTGAAAGTGTCTGAGGGAGCTTTAGGATACTGGGAGATTTTCAATGACTTTGGAATGCAGGGGGTAGGAAAGAGGGAGGGAGAGTGGGAGGCAGAAAGAGAGGGAAGTGGTCATGAACTGGAGAAGACTGCACCACGTGCAAAATCATAAAAATCAAACAAGTGCCCTTAGGACTTTTGCTAAACGATATTTCTTCATCCTGAAGTATAACACCATGCTAGAAATGAATCAAGACAGATAGGCTATGGATTATACAATATGCTGGCGTCAATGCTGAAAGGCTGCAGTTGCCTCTTGTGGTGGGATTCTACCAGAAATGTAAACCTGCAATACTATGATCATGACTGCAATTTCTGTAGAATCCACTTGGCCCACCTGGTGAGTGTTTCCATTGCTATCGCCTCACATTTTTCAGTTCTTATTTGTTAGGGGCTCTTTTCTCCCGAGGCTTCCCTTATCTACATTGGAGTTGGTTATCCACACACAAAATTGAAGAATGCAATAAACCACCTTTGTTTTCATCCGCTGTACCTACACTGAATAGACTGTCCTCACCAGCTCTCCATCAAACTCAGGAGCTTCATCCTATTTTTTTTTTTTCCATACTTATAGAATTTTCTTCCTCCAGGTTTGATTTCTTTTTAAAATCACAAAACTCGGAACTGAATAGGTACCTACTAAAAGTGCCGTCTCTGTCATGGCACATTGTGAAGTGCTTTCTGTGGATGGCATACCATGAAAAACAAGAATAGACAGAACAATTAAAGGAGGCAACTCAAAGTCTGAACTGCACAAATCAATTTTGTGCTTCCATTTCTTTTCCAATGCATCTTCATTTATATTTCAATATCCTATCTCAGCTTAATTTTAGAGAATTTATTTTCACTTCAAAGTCCTTTGAGATGGGCCTAAATAAATGCAAATTAAAAGGAAGATTGCTGTTTCCATGCAGCTTTACATACAGATTTTAAACTTAATGGAGATTTAGAGGCATTTGCTTTTCATCGTTCTTAACAGAACCCATCAATATCAGCTGCCAAAATTTCAGCTTTTGAATCCAGTTTTATAGTATGGTCTTCACTTTTAAATGTATTGCTTTTATTCCTCTACCATACTAGGGATCACAGAAACATTGGACACACTGGTGTCAGGCACATCTTAACTTATCTCGTGTGTATTTGTGAAAAGCTTCCGTGACTTTGCACCTAAGTTTTTTGTGCTGTGAAAATCTAAAATTTAGTCATAATCACTCCTGGTTACTATAAAGTTTCAGTAAAAATTTATACAGCAAAATTGTGTGTGTGTGTGTGTGTGTGTGTGTGTGTGTGTGTGTGTGTTGAAACAGGGTCTCACTATGCAGTTCAGGTGGGCCTCGAGCTCACACTTGTAGCCCAGTCTGGTCTCAGACTTGCACAGATCCTCCTGCCTCAGCCTCCCAAGTGCTGGGATTACAGGCATGTGCCACCATGCCTGGCTTTAGATTACTATTATATTATTATTATTTTGCTGTTTATTATTATTACTACTATCATGTAAACTATTACTATTGTTAAACTACTATTTGCAACAGGAGAAAAACTGCAGTAAAAATGGACCATGCTGTGTCATGAAAACACAGTTGTTAAATATATAATAGAGGAGATATTCAGATGGCTAAGTAAAATAAATCCAATTATAGCTCACTTTTGTTTGGAGCTTTTTATTATAGCAGAGAGACCCTCATGTAATGGTGGGGGGAGAATGAGATGAACTATCGTGGAGAAAAGCAACACAAGGAATAACAGTGAGGAAATAGGTGACTTAGACTTAGAAATGGTTTCTTGCGGTTATTTTGTGGAACTCATTTTATGGTGCTGTCACTCACTCAGTGTGTCCACGGGTCTACTAACTTGGTCTTATCACAATACAGTATGTATGCAGAAATCACCAAGCACAGGATTCTGTTTCTTCTAGTGAGGCATTCTAAAACGTTTGCTCCGATGCCTCCAGGAGAAAATTCACATGTTTTATTTTATTGTACAAATGAATAGAAACCTTTCCAGGTCAGGTGGATTCCCTGGGGAAATGCGGTCCTAATGGACTGCTCTGTGCATCTGTCTTTGTAAATATTTGTTTTTGTGGTTTATGGAGTGGTTAGTGTTCTTGGGCTATATGAAGTCAAATTATAATTTGAAATGTGCTTCCAAAAATATTTGTTCTTAAGTTATAATAAATTATCAGAAATGTGTTCATGTGGAAATGTTTTCTCTATTCCTACATACCATTAGACATTGATTTATATTTCTCTTTTTGACAAAGTTAAGGAGATGGGGAGAAACATGTATCATACACACCTTGAACATGTTTGGTGAAATGTTCTTTACTAATTATTTTATTCACTATGTATAAAATACTATAAAATTTTAAACCAAATATTATCTTCTTTTCTAGAAAAAAAAAAAAAACTAAAAATCAGTGCAGTTAATTAAAGTACCATGGTTAATGATTATAATTCAAAATTAGACTTGTCCCATTTTAAGAATTCTCATAGATTTTTCATTTATACAATCAAGATCAACAGACTTTTCAGAAGGACAGAGGCTCTGGGAACAACTGAGAGAGACTTACAAGGAAGTCTGGATTTCAAGAGGCTTTCTATCTAGTAAAGAAAATATTTGTTATCCCCCAAGTTGTGAAATGTCATAGTAAAATTTATTTTAATACATAAAAATATGCCTGCACTTCAATAGCTAATGAACAAATTACTAATGTATAAACATAAATTTCTTTATGGTAAGAATTCCAGATATTGACAGACATATTTTCAGTTTATATAGTATTAAATTTGTCAACGTATAGACTATGTATGAATGTGGTCTGAAAACACAAAATTTTAGCTGATTCATAGAAAATCAACTATTAAAATTTCTCCATAATTTAGCCATGTTACCGTTGTCAGTGAGGACACGTGGTCACTGCCACGCTCATCTGAGATCCCCACTGCACCTGGGGATGCCTAAGGTCATCAACCCTGTCGTTGATGTCAGCCACTGCTCCCCACACTTTTCCACAGCTCATCTGTGGGCCACCAGCACTGCGTGTGTCTTCTCCAGCCTTGTTCCTGGCCCAGACCCACAATCCCCTCTCACTGGGCCCCTTCCCGTCTGTACCCTTCAGACTCCAGAGCCTGCAGGAGCATAGCTGGTCTGCTCTCTAGTGCCAGAGCTGCCCCTCTCAGGTTTGTTCTGCAATAATCCTGTCCTGTTGAGCTCACATCTTTGTTTCTGCTTTTCCTTTTTCCTAATGAAAAACAAAGATGCCAAATGAGAAGCAGCCTCACATTCCCATGGCTTTGGTAGCACCTAACATAATTTCAGTTTCTGTAAGATTCCAAAGAGCTGAGTCCAACAACACAAGGTCACCAGTGTGCCGCAGCTCCACGTCTTAGCCTCTTCCCAGGGCAGCTCCTCCTCCTGCCTTGCCTGGTCTCTACTGCTGATCTTTCTGTTTGGAATCACTTAGGATCAGAGAAACATTTTACTTCTTTTGAAGAAAAGAAAGTTCCCCATCGTGTAAGCTACGTCATGGATAACCTTGTTTGCCCACATGCTGTATTCCAGGTGAAACGCACAGATACTGTAATTCCATATCATAGTACTGGTGATAACAGAAAACGATGCATGAGCAGTTTAAGAGTGCAAACATTTTGAAAAAAAATCAACTTTAGTGTAGTGAGAGCAGGAATTCTCTTAAGAACTTTTTTGCTAAGTCAAATAAATGTTGTTAATACTAGAATCAAGAAAATGATACTCAGTTTCAGTATAGACCTTTGCTTCTATTTCTGCCCTCTTGAGGTTGCACTCTCTTTATTACAGGCAGCTAAGTTAGATAGAAATCAACAGAGAGAGAGAGAGAGAGAGAGAGAGAGAGAGAGAGAAAGAGAGAGAGGAGAATTGTTTCTCAAGGATGTCAACACACATAGAGAAAATAAAGACATCAGATTTATGGCTGGAGGCACTTCTGAGGGAGGCCAGACTAGGAGGCTGAGGTAGAAAGGTAATTGTGAGTTCAAGCCCAGCCTGGTGTACAGAGTAAATTCAAGGTCAGCCTGAACTACGAAGAAAAATCCTCTCATGAAACAGCGAAAGAAAGAAGAAAGAAAGAAAGAAAGAAAGAAAGAAAGAAAGAAAGAAAGAAAGAAAGAAAGAAAGAAAGAAAGAAAGAAGGAAGGAAGGAAGGAAGGAAGGAAGGAAGGAAGGAAGAAAGAAAGAAAGAAAGAAAGAAAGAAAGAAAGAAAGAAAGAAAGAAAGAAAGAAAGAAAAAGAAAGATGCAATGATGAAAACTGTATGTTGCCAGTAAGGGATAAGTAGTAACTTAGAATTATACCATAATAGGTATCATCTAGTCTAGCAAAATCCAGATAGTCATTCACCCAGGTGGGTGACCAAAACCTCTGGATCCATAATTTCCCCACAGTACCTTTATTTCCTCCATGTACCCTTGCTACATGGCCTGTTTTCCTATTGGATCAATATTACCTAAGCAGCTGTGCCTGAAGTTTGACACACATTGTACCCATTGTGACTTTGCTATATACATTACTTGACAAAGAGCTTTGGTGCTAACCTACTTCCAAGTCCCTCCTGTCTCTCAGGAGCTATTCTTATTCCCCAGCAAACCTTTCCTACTCTTAACCTCCTTGTCCTTTGGAATTTATTCTTCAAATTCAGGGGACACAAACTCAGCATATTTGACATCTACCAGATTGGGAGCTACATTTTCTCTCCTATCATTCAAATCTGAATCTTCTTTCATTCTATTATATGCTGCTTCAGCTCTAAGCTTTGCTGGAGACAACTGCTGTCTCATCATTATTTCTTTACGAAGAATAAAGCAAAAGTTTAACATTATTATAATGGTCATTTTGTTGTACACATTAGATTTTGACACTTGTACATTTAACACAAGTAGAGTGATGGAAGTTTACAGTGAAGTATATATTATGTTATAGGTAAGGAAATGAAAACTTGCACCAGTGACGTCTCTGATTGAATTGGCATGCCACGAAAACCTATAAGTTGAAGTTTCCACAGCCATTATCTCGGCATATGGCTATATTTGGAACTAGGATGCTTTGCACGGGTCACTAAAGTAAGATGAAAGGCTGATGTCTGAACAAGAGAAGGATACTATAGCACAGAGACACCATGACAGAGGTTATCAAGACACAAAGACAAGATGGTCCTCTATAAGCCATTAAGAGAATCTCAAAAGAAACCAGCTCTACCATACCTTGATCTCAGTCATCTAGCTGTAAAGAAATACATTTCTCTTTGTTCCACAAAATTTATGGCATTTTATTAAGGCAGTGCTTCCTGCAAACTAATAGAGTTGACAAGCATTTTCCAATATCATACACTGATATAGTAATTAATGTTAGAATTAAAAAAGATAAGCTATTTCCTAAAAGTATGTCTCATATGAATAGAAGTCCCCAAATTCATATTGCTTTGCACATTCAGCATCTATTTTTTTTTCTGTTCTTTGACTGATAGTGTTGCACATCCTCCAAAACAGGACCAGATTATACGGATATGTCTATGGAAGTGGCGTGTGTGTGTGTGTGTGTGTGTGTGTGTGTGCGCGCGCGTGTGTGTGCGTGTGTGTGTGTGTGTGTGTGTGTGTGTGTGTGTGAGTGTGTGTGTTACTGGAAATTATGACCAGGGCCTCATCCATGTTGGCTCAACGCTTTAATGCTGAGCTACATCTCCAGTCCTTATTTTTGTTAAACTCTTTTATATTGAGAAGGCATCCTTCTAAGTTGTCCAGGATAGCCTTGAACTTACAATAGTATCTTTCTCGGATTTCTGAGTAGCTCAAGAGTATACATCATGTTCTGACAGGGAGTATATTATGAAGATTTCACATATCCTCATTGCCTTATCTACAGAGGAAAATGAAAGAATTGTGAAACAAATGCTAAACTCATACTTACAAAAAAAGTAAAGGTGGGCTTACATGTCTACCAACGTCCTCTCTTGAGCCTTTAAATACAGTCCATATGTCCTCTTCCTGAGTGATATTCTTATACATGTATGCCACTAATTCTGATCAAAGTGGACATTTGGTAATATCTGGAAGTAATTTTGATTATCACAGTTGGAGTGGGGACAGGACAGCATTGCCACAAATAATGTAACATACTGTTCCTTACAACAAATACTTATTGAACCGCAAATAAATAGTACTGAAGGTAAGAAGGCTATTTGTAGCACACACTATACTTCTGTAGAATATTTCTTGACAATATATTCAATTATTTGTACCTCAATGCAATGCCCTTTTATCAAAAATGAGTCATTGATGATATGTTTAGAACAATGGTTGTCTTTTTCAGTCATTTCTGCACATGCAATCCATTTTATTTATGTATGCACTACCATGACAAAAAGGTAAGCACTGGAGGCAGGATAAAAGATACACGTGCTTCTCTGAACCATCAAGCCGTCTTGGTTAATGGCATCCAAATTCTGTGGAAGGTGTAAAGGCCATCTTCCAGGGAAGCCATCTGCTCCCTGCCCCCCATGAAATGATGAATGATGAGAAGTCTCTGTATGTTGAGTTCTCAGTTCACCTAAGCAATCTGTGAAATGCATATGGGGATTGGCTCAGGAGCTGCCACAGAGGATCTTGTACAGCTCAAGAAAAAGGAGGGTTTTCATTTGCCTTCAGACACCTTGAGGAGAAATATATCTAGGTCAACTTTTTGTCAAGTTTTTATCTTTTGATCCTATTCCTAAGAACATTAATTAGAGCTATTAATGATTATGAGGCTCTCAGAGTCAATGTGTAATCATAAGGAAAATAAATTGAAGATGAGATATGACCTATGCTAGTTAAATTATTTTAGGTTAGGTCCAATTTAGTTTTTAGAAGCTAAAATTTAGAGGAGTCATGCCTTGGTATGCAAGGCACATCCATTCTGCAATACCCTATGGATACTACAATTCACCAATGCTCAAATCTCTGACCTAATACAATATACTATTTTCATATAATCTATGCACATCTTACTGTATGATTTACATATATGTGGATCATTTACAATACTTAAAATATATTATATATGAAATGAAAAGTTGCTTCATTGATTAGGTAATAATGATAATAAAATGTCTTTATACGAGCAGTAATTAAAATATTTAAAAAATACTTTTACATATGATGTCTAAAGTAATGTACCTTATTTTTTTCAGAAGAAACTAGGAGACAGGAAGTTTTGTGCAAATCATACTCATGTGTTTTTGTGTTATATATTTATCATCTACTCTACTTCTCGTAGCAGTCTAAACAACGAATATTATTACTTTTCTAGCATAAAAGTAACATGAGGACTGTGCTTTTCTTTTGATCATTGCCCTGTCTAGAGTGCCTCATGCAGTGACAGATGACTATATAATATTTAATTAGAAGTCTTTGGACTGAATGAATGGGGAGAAGAACCCAGGGGTTAAATAAGTTCATAAAAGATAAACAGATACAAAAGACTGTCCAGGTTTCAAAAGTGTTTGAATTTCTTAGTCATGTGGGGGAAGAAATAGCTTAAAAGAAAATAAAATAGGAGATCTCTCTGTAAACTATTGTTACATGTCCAACTGTCTCAAAGCATAATGTGTTAAAACAACCTTTATCTAGCTTTCATTTTCATGAATTGACAATTCAGACTTGTTCCACTGTGTTGTTCATGTCTAGCACATATATGATAAGACTGGTAGCAGCTCTAGTTCTGGTAGATGCTCTTTTGACCTTTGGACAATCTAGAAATCACATCTTAGAGGGGAGAAAAACAGGAAGCCTGGAGGACTGCTAGTCTCAGAGTTGTCATGATGCTTGTAACACAATATACTATAAGTCGAATCAAGTCCTGAGGCCAAAGCCAACTTAAAGGATGAGAAAATACAATCCATCCCATCACAGAAAAATCTTCAAAGTTACATACCTAAAGGGGGAGAGCAAAACGAGTGGGTTGATCGAACCATTTTTACAAGTAGTCTGTCATAAGTGGGAATAAGACAGATCAACTAATCCATTTTCCCTTGTTTGTGGTTGTTTTGTAAATCAAGTACAGCATCATCTATCTAATTATTTCAACCAAAGATGAAGAGTATGTACTTGGAAGGGATAAAACTTTGTCTAAAGATTTTAATTATCAGTTAAAGTATTCAAATGTTGGCGTAAATAGCCTTTGGTTGAGAGTCAATGATAGTTGCTTCAAGTGGAAAAGTTGCAAGAAGCAGGTCAGATTTCAGAAGCACTGACTGCAAAAGCTCAATTATTGAAATCAATACCCAGTGTAGATGATCAAACAAATAGTTGGTAGCATTTGATCCAGAGTATAGTGAACAATCTGCTTTCTATAAGCTGTTTAGTAATAAATGCAGACAATCATGTGTAAATTTACAATTCAGATATAGGCTCTAATGTGTGACCTTAATTCTAATATACTTTGTTCTCCTCTAATTTTTTATCGATGTCTTCTTTAATAGTATTGAAGTCTATCATTATGGTTATCCTTTCTCTCTATAATTCAGAGATTATATCTGTTCTGTTCTCCTCTCTACTTTTCTGTAGTTGTTCCCCTACTTGGGATGCTATTGATTTAGACATGTCTTTCTTAATTTCAGATATTATTTCTGCTCTGTTTTCCTCAATACGTCTCTCCAGTCGTCTTTCCACTTCATGTGTTTCTTTTTTTACTTCAGATATTATCTCTGATCTCAGCTGCTCTATAAGTTTCTGCACTTGTCTGTCTGCCTCAGATGCTACCAATTCAGAGGTTTCATC
>PVJA010000176.1:152015-214415 GCA_004027025.1 Myocastor coypus
TTTTTTTTTTTTTTTTTTTTTTTTTTTTTTTTTTTTTTTTTTTTTTTTTTTTTTTTTTTTTTTTTTTTGGTCCTCCTGTGTTTTCTCTTCTGTTATAAGAAAATATAACACCCAGTACTCAACTACACAAGGCTACCATGTGCTCTTTCTTAGCAGCCTTTCTGAAGTGATTAGCAGTATCTCTCTCTCAAGTGGAAAGATTCTCTCTTGCTCTTCTCTCTCTCTCTTTCTCTCTCTCTCTCTCTCTCTCTCTCTCTCTCTCTCTCCTTTCTCCTATCTTTTCAAAACTTTCTGTATTTCCCCAAAATGTTATGCTACTGATTCATTCATTCACCCAAAGATAAAACTTTGATGAATATTTCCTTTTGTGCAATTTCCCTCCTGAACTTAAGTACAGAAATTTTCTGTTTACAAATGTTTATTTCAGTTGGTCACCATGTCTCATAAATAGCTCTGTTGGTGCTTAAATATATATATATATATATATATATATATATATATATATATATATACAGAGAGAGAGAGAATTTTTGTTTGAGATTTGCTTCCAGACAATGCATTAAAGTAGTGAAATTTGGAAACTCTGGATATAAAAGGAGCAAAAATATTTAATATGAAAGAAAACATAGACACAAATATGTAGAAACTGAATAACATCAAATTTAAGGATCAGGAAATTATAACTATCTTCCACAAAAAAAAAAAATTACAAATCTAATCATAGTGGGTATATTTTCTGCTTTTTATATGCTGAGTTAAATTAAATATGACATTTTTATTCAGAAACTTCTTAAAAGCATACATTAATATGTTAAAGAAATTGATTATTCATCTCTTTCATATATTAATAGGGATAAGGAATGAAATCATGTAAAAACAAAAAAAAACCATAGATACCTGGATTGCCAAGGCTAAAGAAAACCAGGTCATAACTTCCATGAATATCAAGGATGATCACAAATAAACTCTTCGCACAATGGCCTATGGGTCCAGCAGTACTACCATGAAGTCATTCTCAAGCTTCTGGTGTCAGAATTGCCCATGACCTCCACAGATTCTATTATGGTTCGTTTATGATGACCATATCAGCCACAGCTGAGCCTACTGCAAACAACTTTCCCTATTATCTTTACTTAAAATAACATGAAAACATTTTGAAGGGATAAGTATTGAGGAAAAATTAGCAGCAGAGTTCAGATATTTCTTTTCATGAAATTTAAAGAAAACTCAGTTCCATTTTTTTTTCAAAAACGTACGATAACAATAGTCAGAAAGGAATATGGAGAGCCTGGTTTTAAGATTATGGGAAGCAAGTCCTATTAGAATATTATTGATGCCGGGCATGCTGGCGCACACCTGTAATCCCAGCACTCGGGAGGCTGAGGCAGGAGGATTGGTGCGAGTTCGAGACCAGCCTGGGCTACCAAAGTGAGCTCAAGGCCAGCCTCAACTGCATAGCGAGACCCTGTCTCAAAAAAGACAAAAAAAAAAAGAATATTATTGAAAAGCATTATTGTAATACAAAGACTACTCTGAAACAATACACAGGTGTAACCGTGCATTTGGTCCTCAATGATACAAATCCTCTTTCCGATACCACAAGCAACTGCAAACTTTTATGGCCTCTTGATCTCAGACTAGATAAGGGCATACCTATTTTCACTCCTTTTCCCATAAATGTCTACTTTAAATGAAATAAGAATCACTATGGTGATGAATGGAAACTGTTGATATTAATAAATAATGTTAATGATTTACTCTCTATCTAGCCCAGATTGGTAAAAAGATTTTCACTGGTGAAGTTAGAATATTTCACTGTTGAAATTCTTATAATGAGAAGCTTAAACATTTACTTTGAAATAATTCATTCAAGTAAATTCAAGTAAATATTGTTTTTTTGTCTTAGCTGAGATTGAATTTCCTGCTAACTGATAACTTGATGCTGTCAGAACTTTAATTAAATTGTGAATTGCATATTTGTTGAAGGAGCATTATTCCTGTGACAGTTTTATATCATAAATTCAGAGTGAATGATAAAAACTTAGGAGAAGTTCACAATTTTGTTTTCATAAGCATTAATTTTTCATAAGATATTCACTAATAACTTTCAATATTTATGCTCCAGTTAGTTAAAAACATAAATAAATGGTAATATAGTAAAAATATAATGTGATATATTTTAACTAGGAGAAAATAAAGATGGAGAAAGAATGGAAAAAAGAAGAGGAACAAGAGGGAGGAGAAAGTAAGTTAGAGAATGATATGTGTTTCACATGCTAATTTTCTTTTATGTTATCTTCTCAACACTAGTTCTCTTCCTCAAAGAAAAAAAATTATAACATGGTAAAACATTACCATAATGTGCAACCCACTGAACCCTTAACCTGTTACTCACTGAAGGTGAGATTTGTGTTTTCTTCTGAGAAAGAGAGGCAATTAAAAGTGTTTGGAATAAAAATCCCAACTCTTCACTGAAGTTGACAGATAAGTTATGATAAATAAGTAAACAGGATCTCATCCTTCACTTTGTAAAAACATGGTGCTATAGTTTGGATCTAGTTGTCCCACCAAAGCCTCATGTAGTCATTGGGACAGACTTAGAGAGTTTGTGGTTAATTCGTGATTCAATGTTGAGACTGTGGGTGTGAGTGCTGCTGGGATAGTAGGTGCGAGTGCTGCATATTCTCTGGGGCAGTTAGTCTGAATGCTGTATAAGGAAGAGAGAGAGACTTGATTTTTGCCACTGCTCCTCCCTTTTGCTCTTACTGTTTTGCTGTTTAATGCTGCCATGAACTGCTGTCCTCTACTATGTGTCACTTTGCTTTGGTGCCCACTGAGAATGGACTAAAGCTTCCAGAAACTGTGAGCTAAAATACCTTTCCTTCCTTAATTTTGGGTGGTGAGTACATTGTCCCAGTGTCTCAGCTACTCTTCTTTCATTGCTGGGATAAATACTTGACACCTGGAAGTTACTGGAAATTTCAGTCTATACTCAGCTGGTTCAAGACAGAGTGGCACAAGACAGAGAGCACCCAGCTCAAAGTGGCAGAAGAGCAACAATGGCAACACAAAGGGAGTCTGTCTCTCTTATATTACATTCAAGCTCTTCTCCTCAGGCTGGGTGTAACCTACCCATGATCGAGCAGTACTAAGACCCATAATCCCAGGCTTGGATCACCCATAACTCCAGTGGATCATGAGTTAATCTCAAACTATAAAAGTTCGCATCCCATGACTGCATGAGGCTTCACGGGAACAACTAGACAGAAACAATAACATCCAGCAAAGAGGGAAACGCAATTGAGACACATGGGTCAAGTTTTTCTCAGGTGTGCATGCGTGCAAGTCATCATTCAGGGAGTATTTGTCTAAAAGTTACCAAAAACAAGGTTTATTGGCCCAAAATATTCCCATCCTATGTCATCACCCTTCAATATCACAGACACAATGATAAGAAACATCCAAAATTTTAAATTTTCCCACAATCGCCATAAGTCTATGGTGATCCTTGGTGATCCTGAACTCTCCCAGTCTCACATAGCTAAAATGGTCCCTCAAGTAAGAAACAAAGGGAGGTAATGATTGAGCAGGCCCTAGGCCATTGTGTCATCCCATAACACTGTTCTCTGTTTTTCTGTGAATGGGCCTGTCTGATCCTTTTCATCAGAGTATGTCTTATCCTGCTATACTTAAGCTGGAGTCTATGTCTAACTTTTCTGTTACTTCCCAACTAACGTGTTATCTGTGTCAACTCATCCTTTAGTTTGAATTTGCCTTTATACGGGAGGCAGGTCCCATGCTTCCTTGTATGGTTATAGGTAATGTGATCTGGTTGCAGGTTCTGTGTACTAATTTCTACTTTCTGCTTAGTATTTTATAGTTTGATTTACTGTTTTGGTTACTCAACCATTTTGTTTGTAATGACTATGTAACATCAAACATTTTAATGGGATATTATTTCTGAAACAACAGATTTCATTTCTGGAGACAATTTTAGCAGATGTGATTTAAGAAATCAGGGTCAAAAGTGATTAATAAAATTATACACAACTAACCCAGTACTTGGCAGGAACTTATGTGCCAAAGCTAATCAAAATGAGATAGACAGTTGTAAAGGTAAAACACATTTTATTATATTTTCTTATTTCCTCTGAAAGCATCATATACATTTTATGCTGGAGCTTCAACATTTGATTTTTCATGTTTGGTAAAACTATAAATATTCATAACCACATATCTGTCAAAAATGCACCACAGAAAGTGTTTAAACCGCAAAGGAAGAAAAATTCCTTAAGTGGTCCTTGAAGAAATCATAATGCATGTTCTACTCAATTGTTCTAGTACTTAAGCCAAAATTTCTGACCTTCAATAAGTAAATAGGTTTTACCTAATGAAGAAAATTTAGAGAAGAGCAAAATCATTCATCTTTGAAAAAATATGTTATTCTGCCTCCTCCCTTAGGAATGGTTTCTGACTGCACAGTGATTTTGAACTAGCTCCTTTGTAATTCAGATTTTTACTTTAAAAATGACTTTTAAATGTCAAGTTTTTTGTTGTGGGCTTGGTTTCCTCACTTGTTTCCCCCCTTTTTATCGACTACGCTTATCAAAAATATTTTGTAGTAAAAGCTTTCCAAACTAGTCAAATGACACTGAAGGTTTAGTGTTCTCATGGAAGTACCAGAGGCCCAACTTCAACTCCGCCCTCTTCACCAAGACACAAGACCTACATTTTGACCTTTTGTAGTCAGGGCCTCATTGGCTTGTAGGTAACAATAATTTTAAAGGAGAGCCACAAGACATGACCTCTCCAACAACAATTGTGTAACCTAGACACATTATTTTTGTTTTAATATCACAGCAAGATCCATCACATGACCATGTACTGAGACCTTCTGGTTTATGAGTTATTATTCTGGATTTATCAGCCATGAATAATTGTCATCTTATATCAAACCTGAAAGAGTTCTGAAATGTACCATCTGAAGAAAATATCTAAGGTCTTCAAAAGTAAAGCAAATTCTCCATGCATACACTGCTATACAAGATTATCTACCGTGCTTTCATTCTTAAATATATGAAATGTTTCTCTTAAAACATCTGGAGCTTCCTTTAATGTTATTTAAATTATATGTCGCAACCAAGAGTCTCCAATCACAGTCTTGAAACCAAACATGATTTGTAAAGAGCTCATGATTACAAGATCAAAAAGACTACATTAATATGACATCAGCTCATTAATTTGTACCTTCATTCCTGCCCTCGTGCAATTTAAAAATAGCTTCACTGATTATGGCAAGGTTTTCTTCCTTTTGGAAAAAAAAGGTAGCATAACTGAATTTTTCAATATTATCTTTGAAGAACATTTAGAAACTCAGAGACAAATCTTCTTTTGGAAATTTTTAATTTTTATAACTATAAAACTGGAGAAAGCATAGATTCAAGGAAGAATGTAGATTGAATGAACTACTGTACATTTCAAAAATTAACTGCCTAAATTATTTCAAGATAAGAATGAGCAGAAACTTGACATTTTATCATTCTTTTTATAATCTCTTCTATCTTTCTGGTCTTCCTGAGAAATCTGCATTATTCTAAATAAATAAAACCAATGCTTGAACCTCCAGGTGAATTTATAAGTGAACTGGTTTCACATGTTATAGAGTTACTCTCTCTCCTCCCTTATCAAATTAGCATATTTGCCATAGTGACTTTTACATTCATTCAAAAACGTCAGATAGAGGAGCATAAAATATATGATTTTGTTATTTTAAGATGGTTTGAGTTGAACATAAGGAATCTCTCTCTCTTTCTCTCTCTCTCTCTCTCTCTCTCTCTCTCTCTCTCTCTATCTCTATCTATTTATCTATCTATCTCTCTTTATGTAATGTATTTGGTTTTTGCAGAGCCTCACTACACAGTTCAGACTAGTGATGCTGCTCTTGCTTTCAGCCTTCCTGGCGCTGGGATTACAGACATGCACCACTGTGCCACAGATTCTGGCCAGCTCAGCCCACCCTGGGCCAGGGCTGGCACAGCATGTGATACTAGGGATCGAACCTCATCCATGCAGTTGCATAAACAGGCTTTTTAGTGCACTGAACTATCTCACCAGTCCCCTTTAAGGAATATCTCAAGAGAACTCATTTTGTTAAGGCACATAAATCTGAAAGTTTACTTTGTTTTTTTTTTTTTTTTAATCATGTCAGTACCTATTTTATTTCTGATAAGACAGATTGTTTTTGTCTTTTCCTGACAACATTACCATTGTAGCAATATTTGATTCTTCTATCTAGGATCTTTCAACCTGCCCTGTTTCAGGACTGACTTTTATTCATGTATATGCTCCACTTTGTCCAAAAGCCTCACATTCTGAGAGAACTTTGCTGATAATCAGATACTGGATCCACAACTGACATCCCATTAACTCTGTCCAGTGGAAGAGTGGTGGCTTTCCAACTTTTGCATTCTTGTTTGCATATTACATGCCACAAGTAACTAAGGTTTTATCATCGTTGTTTTGTAGTATATTCCCAGTGCCTAAACTGAGATCTTGGATAGGCCAAATAGCTCAGAGGATTCGAGCATCTTCAAGTAGGCTCAGGGGCCAGGGTTTCCACCCTTGGACCTACTGTGTGGGCCCTGCCCCGCACTGAGACTGCAGTTGACACAGGGCATTGTGGCACGCACCTGTAATCCCAGTTCTTAGGAGATGTAAACAGGTGGATGAGTATGAGTTCGACCTAGCAGTGAGACCCTGAGCACCCTATAGACCCTTCCCTAAAATATTAAATAAATAAATGAATAAGAACTTATAGGAGTTTACATATTGGCTAAGCATCCTTTCCACCAATGCTAGAGGATGTCCTGTAGTAGGAGGGATGGCAAGCGATGGGAGGAAGTAGGCTTTCACTTCTTACGAAAGGGAAAATCAACCTTAAAAAGAACAAAATCAATTCTTTAGCTATACTTTCAGCACAGAAGCAGGACATTTGGCAAACCTTTAATGAAAGCATTTCTGGAGCATTTATTTTTTGTTTAAATAAGTAAGTATACATAAAGCTTTTATTTAGTAGATGCGTGCAAGATGTAACGTTTACATTCTTTGTGTAGAGGTGGTGTATGTACACAGCATATCCCATGCCTGTTTTCACCCCTTTACCTTCACTTTTGAGGATTTATTAGTATTATTATTTTTCATATGTTAATTTGCTCTTAAGAAAAATCTCATAAAATTGATATTGCTATTCATACTTGTACTGATAGGCACACAGAATTGACATGAAGTCTAAACTGAAGCTATCACCTCCAAGAAGAATGCCCTCACTTCTAACACCAAGTACAAATTTGGGGTTCCATGTCCCCTACGTTCTGATGAGCAAGCTACAAATTCAAGATGTCCTCATATGGAACTTCCACATTCTGTCCGTCTGCATGGAGTCTGGTTTTGTTATCACACAGACACATTGATGTTTTCACCAATCAGGTGGTGCATTAAAGCTACAAGTACTCAGTTTTTATTGGGGTATCATTACCAAGGTATTTGAATGCCTGTTTGAATTAATGATCACATAGTTGAGCTCAATCACTAGACTTCTCTCAAGAGGTGAGTGGCATCAGTCATCATTTGGCTCAAAGAACCAACTCTCGAGCCATATGGGTGGTCTCCGCAACATAACCATTGCACATCCTACAGCCATAGAGGAGCCCACTGGGAGTCCTCTCATTGGTGTAAACACAGAAGTGGCTCCAGGAGCCCACATGAATAACAAAGACCAACTTAGCACTAGAAAAACCCTGAAGATTCTGCCTTCCAAGAACTTGGTGCAAAGAGCATTTTTTCTTTACTATGTAATAGTATCCAATATTATCTATTACCCACTTCTGCTCTGACAGTGGTCTCTAGTGACAAAATAAGGAGCCAGATCAGTATAATTGTAGGTAGAAAACAGAGAGACAAAAGACAAAAAAAAAAAAAGGGATTTTTTTTTTTTTTTATTTGAAGGGAACATTTCTGGCAGAAAGAATAGGAAGTTCAAAATGTAAAAAAAATGTACTATGACTAGGTATGATGACTTATGCAAAGGAAGATGTTTAGAGACTTCACTGGACATCAAACAGTTGTGCACAAGAACCTTTGCTGATCATTTTCGTCAATTTTTTAGATGACATATTTCAGACTGAAAGATCCATTCTGCCTTTAGGAACAAGTTCAGAGACTTTACTGAATATAGCAAAGTTATGAACAAAGTTCTTTGCTGATCATTCTCTTCAATTTTCAGATGCTGTATTTCAAATTCAAAGATCCATTCTGCCTTTCACTTAAAAGTGCCAGGTGCTACAGTCTGTAATTTACATTCAGCCACTATTATACATAAGAACCACTTACATATATAAAATCTAGGTACTAATATTGTGTTTACATTACTCAGCTATGCAATTGGGACTACAAAGAGCCTAAAGGGAAAAATCAGAATTTGTTAATGGCTATTACAATTCAAAGATAATAGAAGTGTACCTGCAGAAGCTCCCAATTCAGACCTCAGATGTGTACCATCTTCAGAAAGAATTTTAGTGTGTGATACTACTAATTTTACAGCTTTTCTGAGATCTCCTATGTGGAGTCTCTGGTCAAAATAGCAATCATGTCACAATTTATTGTTTAAATGAAAAGTATTATTATAAAAAGTGCTGAAGATTACAAAGATGCCCAACAAAGGGTAATTTTGTTAGAATTTCAATATTTTATGGCCCAAATAAGACTATTTCTTCTCATTTTTCAGACATCACAATACACTCTAATACTGGGCTGATATTAAATATATACTAGTAAAGTTGTGTTTGTCTTAATTTTGTGATTTTGGCGTGATTAGTTCTCTGATCATCAGATTTTTTGTTAGTAATTTGGGGATTATCATACTTCCGTTAAGGTTTCCTTATAAAGATTAAATCAGACCATTTATATGAACAGTCTGTACAAACTATAAAGGGCTATACAGCGAAAGGAAGATAATCATAGCTTTCAGCAAAAAGTCAGTCCCTGAGTTGGAATACCCTATCATGCCTCTTCTTTTCACCATCTTCCTTGAATTTTACCTTTTTACACTATTTCTCCGTCATCAACTAAAATAGGAAGAACACTGCATCTTACATTGTAAGAAGTAAGATGTATGAATATCTGTCTTACATCCACCTAAACTCATTCTTCCTCTGCCTCGATACCTTTTCGGTATGTCATGAAATGGTTTATCTTAAAAGACAAACAAAGAAACAGCTGATGAGCTTTTCTGTAACATTTTTAAATATCCTAAATAATAGCTGTAGTCACATGTACAAAAAATGATGGCATTTCAAACGCAACACTCCTTCTTTCTGGCTGGTAGTGGTAGGCAATTTTCCCAACAAAATCTGTAATGGTTTTGTTACCATAAAACGGGAAAATGATTCTCTTGATCATACAGAACTAATAAAGAATGTAATGGGATATTTGAAACAAGGAGGTAACTGACTCACAGTACTCAAAATTATTCGTAATAACAACAAGAAGAACAGTCGTGGTGTTTCTGTCTGCATTGCATCATTTGTTCGATCTTTGATCCTTTTGGTAAGGAAATATGGAATGGTATTGTCCCAATGGGTTTGTGGCTGTTGTTCACGCATTTTTGGGTTTTGGATTTTATCTTCTCATGGCAATATATATTGCCCTGTTCAACACAGCATATTTTCATTTTTCAAAGAAAAGCCATGAATTTCAATGTTATAATGCTACCTGTAAATAGTATAGGATTAGTTTAAGCCAAAATAATGCCTTAACTTATTTAATATCAATGGAGAGAAGATGAGAGCCAATTTGTTTTTTAGATAATGTCACAAATTCAAAACTTTAACATAGACACATAGCACTTTTAATGTTTAAAATATATTCACATAGGGGCCAGGGAAATAGCTCAGTAGAATAAGCACTTGCCTGGAAAGCATAAGGGCCTGAGTTCAACCTCTGATCCTGCCAAAAATAAATAAATAAATACATACACACATACATACATATATACATACATATGTACATATGTATATACATACATACATATATACATACATACATAATATTCCCATATCCACTAAAAAAACATGTATTGAAGTAACTTTTCTGAAACATTTTTGGCTTTTTGAGTACAAAGTCTATCACTGAGATATTATGAGGCCAGTAAAGCATCAAAACGAATCAAAATATCTATGCATGCTGTTGCTCATGTTTATTTTTCATGTGTGTATGATGATTACAAACGGAGATTGTGAGCAGGATAAAAGGCAATGCAACCGCTTGTGCATAGTGAAAAGATAACATAAATAATATGAAGTAGCCTGTTGCATGCTGCCCACCTGCGAGAGAACTCCAGAGAGTGTCTCCAGGTAGCTAATTATATTACCGTCTAGTTAATGTCCAAGCTAATGGTGCGTACTATTTTGATGAGTAAATGAAAACTTATATAAGATCAATGATCCATCAAATGTAAAGGAAAAGATACATTAGCAACTACTATTGTTTCTTTAGTACTGGATAGAATATATATATATATATATATATATATATATATATATATATATATATTTCAGATTCCCACAGAATCAACCTCTTTCATTCATTCTAACCTCTTTGTAGTCATAATTCTTTATTCTGAAAGCAAGCATCTGGGGTCCAAGGAGATAGTTCAGTAGAATAAGCACTTGTCTGGTAAGTGCAGGGTCCTCAGTTCAATCCCCAGTACTAAAAAAAAGCAAGCATCTGAAAAGACTGCAAGCATCCCTTATGAAAGCAGGTCTGTCATCCATTTAAATGGCAAAGTTTGATATCGCTGATGATTGAATTTAAAAGAATTAAGGGGAAATAAATTTAAATTTGATAAATTGTTAGGTTTAAAATCTGCTCATTGGGGCTGGGGAGATAGCTCCGAGGCACAAGTGCCTGCCTGGCAAGTGCAAGGTCGTGAGTTTGAACCCCAGTCCTGCAAAAATAAATAAATAAATAAATAAAAATAAAATCTGCTCATTATTGACAGTTGAGTGGAAACATGCTTTAGAAAGAATATTTTTTTTTATTTTGTGTAGGTCTAAATTATAAATCTCTAGTCTGCCAGATCAATGTAATTATCCTCATTTAAAATTGAGATACTAATTGAGACTTAAAAGTGAAATCAAAGTTTGCTGAGGTCACACAGAAATAAATGGTTGACCTAGCCCCCAATTTAAACATGTGTCTGTCAGACTTTTTAATATTTATGTAACTCCATTCTACAAGTACAAATGAACAAATCATTAATCATTTCTTTCGTTGTATAACTACCTTACCTCACTACAAGCCAAGGCTGGGGCTCAGGATATTATGTGTATCTTTTTATCATTTATTTTTTTCACGACCACACAGATAAAAAAAATACATGACAGTATATTTTCAGGGAAGTGGGAGAAATCATGCTTCTGATTACTTTAACATCATCAGAGATTGATATATGAATGAATGAATATACAATGTAATTGAAGTTTTTAACTGATTTAACTATGTTTCATGTAGATTGATATGTAAATGTAAACGTTTAAGCTATTTTACTCAGTGCATGTGTGTTGGTGTAAGGACTTTATAGTGTTTATTTGGAAAAATGATGTTAGTAACACAGAATTGAAATAAACAAGAAAATAATTGTTATGTTAACAGGTACAATAATGTGGTGTCTATGTGTTTATCAATATAATATACATAGTTTTACGTTAACCTTAGTTTGGCTTACTACATTTATTGACCAACCCTTTCCTTGCCCTCAGGCCTTGGTGTCAGTCGTTTGTCCCCAGTTCAAGAAACCCTGAAATTTCACTTAACAGACAAATAAATTTTCTGTATCTGGTGTATAGTTTCCTTCATTTTACCTAACATTGTTTTCTTTAGAAACACTCTATTGTGTATATTTTTGTCTTTTGCCTAATAGTGCTCTAGCGCCTTACTCACTCTGGCACACATTATATTTATTATGCAATAGTCTTCATTTAATTGTTTAGACTTCCCACTAAGACACAAGACATATGAGGGCACAGAGCATTATCAGTTAGCTGTTCTATCGAGTTTTGTTTTAAATGTTAAAAATAAATTAGGCTAAAATAAAAATTTTACTGTATTTGTTCAAAAAACAATGAGGTACAGTACTAACTATATCAAAGCTCCATATGCCATTTCCCCAATATCTAAAGAGTGTTTTGTGGCTCATAAAGATGATGTGTTTTCATTATGAGGTATCATAACATTCTTGTGTAGAATTTTCCCCAAAAGATAATCTTCTCGTTACCTTGATTTTAATCTAGCAAGATCTATAGAAAATATCTGAACTATAGAACTGTAAGATCATAATTTGGCTTATGCAACCAAATATACAGTAGTTCATTAGGGTAGCAATAGGAAATTCAGTACTATTTTAATTTGTATTGTGTATGGCATTTTCATAGTTGTAACTACCAGATCGTCATTATCTATATAAAACCAAGAGTAAGGACCATGACTTGCTTCTGTGCTAACATCAGCAAATACTGTTTAACATAGAAAGAAAAAAAACTATATATATATATATACACATATATATATGGGACAGAAAGATGTTAAGATCTCTCTCTATATATATAGTTTGATCCAATAAACATGCTTAAATGACAGCTTAAATATCTTGTCCTTCAGTATGAGCAACTCTGCAGTGACTGGAGATCCACTATCTACTGAATAACATCAGCGAAAATCTGCTATATATTGAGAACACATCCATTCAGTTTTTCAGAGCTCTAACTACAAGTTGGGGAGAAACCATAAATAGTATTCTAATTTGACTCAATGGTACAGGCCCTGATTTTTCATATTTAAAACAAAATTAATTAATATTTAATAATTTCTTCACATTTGAAATACCTAGTTATTTCCACCGTGATTCTTCTCCTCAGTCTAATCATAATATATTGTTCATTGGATTCTGTCATAGTTCTTTTTCTCATTGCTAAGGAAACATGCTTGACACTCCAATGTAAAGATAGTAAGATTTATTTCGCTCACAGTCTTTAGAGGCTTCAGTCCATTGTTGGCTCCAAGAGAGGGTGGCACAAAACAGAAGGGCACTAGTTCATGGTGGCATAACAGAAAAAGCAACTAGAGATCTTAACATCTTTCTGTCCCTTTTATCTTCTCTCCAGGCTGCTAGTGGTAGGATGATGCCATACCAATTGATGTACAGAGCACGCATGCATAATCCCACTACACACATTGTCAATTGGATCAGTCACCTCCAAAGAAGCTCAATCTTTTTTTTTTTTTTTTTTTTTTTTTTTTTTTTTGTCTTTTTGAGACAGGGTCTCAGTATGCAGTTCAGGCTGGCCTTGAGCTCACTTTTGTAGCCCAGGCTCGTCTCGAACTCACACCGATCCTCCTGCCTCAGCCTCCCGGGTGCTGGAATTACAGGCGTGCGCCACCACGCCCTGCTAAGAAGCTCAATCTAAGATTGCGTGAAGCTTTGGGAGACATCTAGATGTAAACCATCAAATTATGTTGCTGACCCTCAAAGTCTCATGGACAATATTTTATGCAAAAGACAATATTTTATTTAGTCCATTACTATGAGTTGTCAAAATCCTGACAATTATTCCTGGAAAGGCTAAATCCTAAGTCTCCTCTGAGATTTAAGACTGAGTTTTAGCAAAAACCCTTCTCACAAATAAAAAGGTAAACACATTCAATATATAATAGCACAAGATAAACATTTCCATTCCAAAGACACACAAAAAAAAAGGAGATGAAAAGGAAAAAAAGCAAATTCAAAATCCACCAGGGCAAATACAAAGTCCTGTTGTTGTATGTGCAATATTTCAAGCAGCCTGTGGCAAGATGTGAATTCCAAAGAGTTTGGGTGCCTCCACCCCTATGGCACCTCCTGCAGTTGTACCTCTCACGGCTTCTCTCTTGGGCCTGCTCTTCTCCCTCCTGGCAGACAGCCCACGTTCCTGTATTCTCCAAACTTCTGGGGTTTATGTGGCACCTTTGGCTTCACAGTCACAGCTTCTCATACTGCCCTTTCACACTATCTGGGCTACCAGGCCCTAGTCTGAAATCTAGGTAGAAGCTTTGCTGACCCCACGGCTCTGTGTTCAGCATTAACCTAAAGCTAGTACCACTTTCGCAACTCTTAGTTGGAGCAGCAGCCAGACTTCCTTATTGCTTGACTGTAGTGATCAAGTGCCTAAGAACCAAATTGTGAGCATAACTTCCCTGCGTCACTGCCATTCTGTAACAGAGCTCTGGAACTGTCCTGGGACAGCAAAGTCTTTCCTCTTTGCCACCCTCCAACTGGCTCCAATGCAGTGTTTCCTGGCAAGGGGACATCTCATAGGAGAAACACTTTGTTAAGGCTTGAAGATAGATAGTTTGTTTTTTTTTTTTTTTAAGCAAGGAAAAGACACATCCCTTTTAATCCTTTATATTTTATTTCATCTATTTAAGGAACAGAGTTTTTACACTCATAATCATAGTGATCTTGAGTGTAATGTTGTACCATGAATCAATCCCAGCCATATCTAAGAACCTCCACTCATGACCCCATGAGGCTTTGTGCAGACATCTGAATAGCGGCCACACAGATCCCAAGCCAAGTATGTTGGCATTAAGCTAAAACATGAATCTTAGTTTAAGGTAGTGAGTACAAGAAGTCTGTGGCTATATGAGTCCAGGCTTTACTGGAGGAACAGATATAACACAGGAGGTACAAATGTAGAAGTTATAATATCAGTTTACTATGGTCCATCGAAGAATCAGATGAGGAAGTATGCAGAGGGCATCCACACATTGTAGAGTGCAAGACTGAGTCCAAGATCTGGAGCTCACTGCTGTGTTTTGTACAAGTCCGTATGAGAAGACTTATGGGTCTGTGATGGAAGGCTCTATCAGGAGGCAGATTGGTCTGTGATAGACAGCTGATGAGTCTACATCGTAAGCCTGAAGAATCCAAGTACAGAAGCAGGAGAGTCTGCACTAGAAGTAGGAAAATATGTCCAATCTGACTGCAAAGACCGAACAGAGCTCCTCCCAGAAAAATAGAACCCTCCATCCTTCTTCAGTTCCCTTTTATAGCCTTTAAGGAATGAGTCACTCTGGGCTGGAGCCTCCACATACTAGGTTGTGGAACTGCTGAACCAACTTAGTTAGGCTTTTAGCTTCTCAAATTGAGACAACTGATCTACCACAACCCTGACTTATTAACATTCAAGTTGAGAACTTTTACAGAAACAGAACTCATATTGCAACAATGTACAGGTGAGAATAAATCTTGGAAGTAGCATATCTAGTGGACATTGTCACATTTCTATTGTTCTGTGCTTATTACACAGTAAAACAGTATATGGTTATATAATATAGTTTGAAACTTATTGTATTAGTGCATTTGTTTATGATTTACATGGTACATTTATGTCAAAGGTGTATAAGACTCATTTTGTCAGACTTGCAAACTAATATGATTTACAAAATTTCTCCCAGAACAAAACTTATTTTTAAGTTATGATTTAGTATAAGAGAAATTTCAAAATATACAACGGAAAATTTTCAGCAGAGTTATGAAGATCATGCTGAGAGTTCACATGGAAACCATACCATGGTTAGAAGCAAGAATACACGTAACTTGGTAGTAACAGTGACCAGAACACTATGTATATCTTCGGCAAAATGATCAAATGAATGGTAGAAAGTAGTGAAATTTTGGATGTATTTTGATAATACTGAGAGTATAATTTTAATGGGTAAGTTTTATTATATTAAGAACATAGAGATATTAATAATTTAATCAATTACCTAAAATATATAGTTGACAAAAATATATAGTTGTAATCATAGTATTATTTGGCAGGAGGAATGCATACAGTGAGTATTCTAAGGCATTACATCTGAGATAACCTATTAGAAATAGAAGGATTAGTGAGATAGTTCAGTGGACTAAGTGCCTTCTTAGGCAAGCACAGGGACTGGGGTTCATTCCCTGGCACCATATGCCACAGAAATCCTGTCCCCAGGCACACTGAGTCTTGCTTGTAATCCCAGTACTGGTGAGCCTGAAAACAGGAGGATCACTATGAGTCTGAGCTGCTCATTTTTTAAAATACATTTAAAAGAAAATCAAAACAAAGGACGTAGAGATTCAAACACAACTTTGTGTGTGTGTGTGTGTGTGTGTGTGTGTGTGTGTGTGTGTGTGTGTGTGTTTTTGAGACAGGGTCTCGCTATGCAGTTCAGGCTGGCCTTGAGCTCACTTTTGTAGCCCAGGCTGGTCTCGAACTCGCACTGATCCTCCTGCCTCGGCCTCCCAAGTGCTGGGATTACAGGCGTGCGCCACCACGCCTGGCTTCAAACACAACTTTTGAATATAATCAATACAAATGTTTAAGATGCAGACATAAACATAGTAAGTTGCTAGCTGGGCATGGTGGCACACGCCTGTAATCCCAGCACTTGGGAGGCTGAGGCAGTAGGATCAGTGTGAGTTCGAGACCAGCCTGGGCTACAAAAGTGAACTCAAGGCCAGCCTGAACTACACAGTGGGACCCTGTCTCGAAAAGACAAAAAAAAAAACATAGTAAGTTGCTGGTGGCTGGAAATATTGAATGTTGAGAGTAAATGTGGTCGCTTTAAAAGTAATTACAGATAGAGAGGTGTTAAACTCATGTTTACAGATTTGAAAGATGATCACACTCTGGCAAAGACACAGAGGAAATTAGGCAGACAGGTAAGGGAATTTTATGCTGAAAGTCAACTGGGATTAAAATTTAGGAAAACATTCTTAATAGATTGCTGATGATAAATCAAATAAAAAATAAATAAGTAATGTATTTGGAATCATGTCTTTATTGCAGAAAATGTCTCAGTGGGGTTGTGGATAAATTCCTAATGAAAATGGTTTTAAGAGATGATTACAAAGTAGAAATTGGAGAGAGTAAAATAAGTTGACAAGTTTTAATCTTTCAACTGTAAAAAGAGCAAATAAATAGTGTAGCTGCTAGAAAGAGATGCAATACGAATAGATATTGGTTTTCCTTTCTCAATTATAATATTATCCTATTGTACATGTCTTTGAGAATTACCCAATATAGGAGAAAATGATTGATGCTGATGAGTATGTATGCACAGCATTAAGTATATATACACGTACCATTAAGTATATATGCCAATTTTATACGTCACGGAAGTTCTCCTTAAAATACTTGGATATTCTGAGTTGAAGAGAAACTAAAATTGTGTTTGAAACAAGAACAACTGGAACAAGAACTTGATGTCAAAGATTAAACAGTGAAGAATAAAAGAAAGGACAATAACCAAGAGGACAAGGGGTTCAGTCCAGGGACTTATAAAGTAACAAGTCAACATGAATGTGTACATTTTTTGAACAATTTTCAGTGATGCATATTCAAGCGTAGACTTGGAAAAGTTTCAGACTAAACTAAGGATATGATTATATTGAGATGAAGCAGCAAAGGTCGATACTATATAAAAAAAGAAGTTTTCAAGTCATGTATTTCCATTGAACTATGTCAAAACTAGCTGCAAAATTACCTACATCAACACTTGCTACTGTATTACTTTTATTTGCTACTGAAACAAGAATCCCAGTGAGAAATGTCTTATTTTAGCTCACAGTTTGTACAAGTTTCGGTTCAGAGTTTGAGGCTTCAAG
Source organism: Myocastor coypus (assembly GCA_004027025.1). Lineage (NCBI taxonomy): Eukaryota > Metazoa > Chordata > Mammalia > Rodentia > Myocastoridae > Myocastor > Myocastor coypus. The sequence goes on from PVJA010000176.1 coordinate 169,750, forward strand.
GCAGGGCACCTTGGCACAGTGGTGTGGCAGAGGAGGGACAGTCCATGGCACCACAGACAGGAAGCAGGATGCCTACCTTTTCCCTTTGTTCAGTTATAGCTGCCAATCTATTGATTGACACTATCAACCTGTTTCATTGATGATCATCCTTTTTGTTGGGAAATAGTTTCTTTTTTGTGCTTTTTGTGTATATACATGTACACATACAACATGATATATATATATACAATAAAATGTACAGATATTTCATATGCTCACTTTGTATTTATATACCATTGCAGAGTTACAGTTTGTGTATAGATGTCCCCCTAAAGCCTCATGGGGTGGCTTCTGCAATATGTTTTTTTTTTTTTTTTTTTTTTTTTTTTTTTTGTCTTTTTTGTCTTTTTCAGACAGGGTTCCATTATGCAGTAGTTCAGGCTGGCCTTGAGCTCACTTTTGGAGCCCAGGCTGGTGTTGAATTCACACTGATCCTCCTGCCTCAGCCTCCCAAGTTCTGGGATTACAGGCATGTGCTACCACGCCCACACTTGCAATATGTACTGATTATTGTGGGAATGGGTGCTGCACCTCCCCTGGGACAGGTGATTTGAATTTCAATGTAAGGAAGGAAGAGAATTTAGCTCTTGAGCTCCTGCTACCTCTCCCTGCTCTCTTGCTTGCTCTTAACTGCCTCCATGAACGATTGCCATGTGATAGTCTGCCTTGGAGCCAACTGAATATGGACTGAAACCTCCAATAACTGTGAGTAAAATAAACCTTTCCTTCCTTCATTTTGAGTGTTGAGTATTTATCCCAGCAATGAGAGAAAAGTAACTAAGACAAGACTAAAGTAAAAGCAAAATAATTTCATTATTTATCTTCCTTTGATTCACTTTACTGAAATCTAAATATTCCATCTAAAATGTTATAGTTCGATGACTAATGTTGTTTCAATTTTTATGTTCAATCACTCTAAAATATTAAGCATTAGAGTTTTGTTTTATTGCCATAACATGGAAAATCTTTCAAAGAAGTATTCACATGTCTAGAGAAAAAGAAAAGCTTATTTGGAAAAGCATTATGTCATAGGTTATGAAGCCTATAGTTTGTGTCTAGATGTCAGTTAAATGCTTCATGTGGTCAGAGAGTTTTTGCAGAGGTGGCTACATCTAGAGTGTGTGACCCATTCGTAGTGCAATGCTGGGATTCAAGGTGCTGGGCTGAAGGGCAGGCCACTATTTGGATTGGCACCACACTAATCCCGGCAGTGTGGATAAAAGAAAAGGTCAGAAAGAGGTTTGTCTCCTCTATTGTTCTCTCTCCTTTATTTTGTGTCATTTGACACTATGAACCATTGTCTCTCTGCCAAGCCACCTTGCCTCAGAGCCACCTCTTTATGGACTGAAACTTCTACAAAATGTGAACTAAGTGAACCTTGCTTTGCTTAACTTTGGGTGTCAGGAATTTTATTTTAGGAACAAGAAGAGTAAGACACATTGTGTGAGTCTTAACTACAAATGTGAGTCAGGGTTTTACAGCTCCTCTCTAATGCATTTGGATTTGTATAGGTTCATTATCTATAAAATAGTTTGTCGTCATTTGATTTTGACTCTAATAAAGACTGTATGAAAATTATTTTTTATTAATTTTATATTATGGTTGGCTCAGCCTGTCTTGAGGGTGGGGCTGGCACAATATGTGGTGTGGGGGATCAAACCTCAGTCCCTACAGTTGCCTGAAAATTATTTTGAATCTACAATCATTCTCTTTCTATTGAGCAAAAATTCACCAAAGATAAAATTAACCTTTTTAAAGAAAGCAATGCAATGCAATTTTACATTCTGTTTTAGTACTTGCTATACTTAAACTATGTGTAAAAAGGACATAATCACGTGTCAAAATACTTTATTTGGAAGTATTTTCTGTTTATTTTGCTCCTTTTTCTCTAATATTGTTCGGTAGTCCAAAAGGTTAAAATACCTTTATCCATTAGTAGGAGATCATGTATTATAAACCTCTGCCTGAAATGGACCTATAAGAACTGAACAAAGTTAATGATCAATAAAAAACTTGTCTGATGTTAAATATGAATTTAGTAGAAAAAAACAAAGGTGATCAAAATAAGAGGAACTGTAAGCACTCACACTCTCTGAGCTCCTCACTCCAGAGTTTCAATTTAAGTGTCACAGAATAAAGAAAATTAGAGCCCTGCTAGTCAAGGGTGGAGTACAGTGGGTAGCAGTCCTCTGTTGCTCACCATTGGCAGGAAGAGTATAAGAGCTCTGCCTAAGCTTCAAGGAGCTATTATGGCTATCTTGATGGAACAATAATATGTAGGTTAAATCTAATAATGAAAAAGAAAGCACTTATTTTGTATCTTTCTAAATTATTTTTCTCTAATAGTTGATTTTTTAAAAATTACAGATCCTCAAAAAATGCATGGCAAAAATCTTCCTGTTTTTTCCTCAGTTTTAACAGCACTGTAGTATAGGGCAGTCTACAGTTGAAAAAACACCTATCACAATTAAAGAGTTTAGAACACTTACATTCAAATTAAGTAGAACAAAAGAAAATATGTAGTGCAGAGGAAGTCCTTCAAGTTTTAATGGCCTTCCATGTCAAGAAATAGATATGTTCCCTTGTCTATTAATGAGGACAGTCCACATAAAATGGATAAATAGAAAGTAAAGTGTGAAAACCTTTAGTTAAAATGAATCCCTGTTGATTATATAGAGCAAAATCCCTTGAACAAGAAAGTTTGATAGAAAATGAGATGCAGTATTAGTCCATGGGCTTATATTCTTAAGGATGAAATTTCTAGTAATGTCACATGAAATTAGACTTTATTTTCAACCCTGTTTCTTTCCAATTTCTGCATATTTGAGTTACTTGCTTGTTACTAGGACAAAATACCCAATACTCATAAGTTTTAGCAAGAGAAGTTTATTTTAGCTCACAATTTGAGGGGGTCCACAGTCAGCTGCCTTTAGGAAGGGTAGTATAACAGAGGAGAAAAAGCTAATGTTAAGGCAGGAAGAAAGCAGTGTGCCGTCTTCCTTCTTTTCATTATGCCCAGGCTTGAAGCCTATTGATTGGTGCTGCCTCTACCAAATTCAAGGTAGGTCTCCCCTCTTCAGTAAATCCGTCATCCGCACCTAGAACTATGCTGGACCAATGAGTGAGCTAATCCAATATCAAAGTCCCATAATCTATCCGCCTACCAAAAGCACATGAATCTTTGGAGAACATTTAGATATAAACAAGAATACTATCCATCCCAACCCTACAACCATTTGTCAATATCCATTATAAAGCCTTAACCCCCTAGGATGAATACATTCATTATGTGTGTAAACTCACACTAATGCACTTCTTGAAAGTACTTTGGATTTTGATCCTGTGTGGACCTGATTTAGTACAGTTGTCATTAAATTTTATGTTGTCTCATTTTCAATCTGTATATATAATGAGTAAATTTATAAACTCTTACAAGATAAATGAATATAATGATGAAAAAATTAAAAGAGAGTTGGAAAAAGAAAGGAGAAAAGATGAGGCAAAATGTGTTATGCATATGTACTAATTCCCTACAATGTATGTAATAACTGTGCACAGTGAATGTGTACTGAAGTAAGTAAAACGATATACATGCATATATACAAGGCATATATATATATATATATATATATATATATATATATATATGTTGGATCTTAAATTAAAGAAAGGAATTGGAATGATAGTAAAACTCACCAAATCTAACAACTTTATATCTACATTCAAATATCTGTTTTAAAAACAAACTGAGAAAAAATTACCATGTCCTTATCATGGAGAGAAGCATTATGACAGTATACCTGTGAGGTATGTATGTGTTTTTGTATTTGTGTGTTTCAGAGAAAGGAGATGCTTTGGAGAGATAGGTTTAAAAATCTTTAATTTCTCACTGGTAAAAAATGTTTGAAAAATATTTTTGAATTGACACATAGTTGTTCTACCCCTTTGTAGGGCACGTTGTGACATTTCAATATATGTATGCAATTTATAGTGGGTAGGTCAGGCAATGGGCATATCTACTATCTTAGCCCTGTGCAATTTATTTTGAGAACTTCCAAAGTTCTCATGGGCCAGAGAGATAGTTCAGCGGTCTAAAGTGCCTGCTTAGGTAATCTTAGGCAACCACAAGTCCCACAGGTCGATCATGGGCACCACATCCTGAGCCAGCCCCATGCCCAGGGCAGGCTGAGCTGGCCATAATATAAATAGATAGATAGATAGATAGATAGATAGATAGATAGATAGATAGATAGATAAATAATGTTTTAAAAATGTTCTCTCTATTAGGTACAAGAACTTTACAATATTAAAGTTATCTTTAGCTATTGAAGACCATGTTATCTTTTTGTGCTTAAGAATATTTGAAGATATTTCACTTATTCAACTGTGTCCCTATACCATCAACCATTATTTTGTTATCCTTCTTTCCTTATCAATATGTATAGTATTTTCTTTGTGTGTTTCATTTATTTCACTAAACAAAATGTGCTGCATTTTCATCCATGTGAATACAACTTACATATTCATTTTGATGACTAAGGAGTATTTCATTCTGTACATATTGCCAATTTCTTTACTCAGTCATTCATCATCTCATATGATTCCATATCTTGGCTAGCAACATATTTAGAAATATGCTTTTGCATCTAGATACTGACATACAGTAGCTAAACATGCCATGATTATTAATTTCCAAAGTGATTTTTCTATAGAAAGTAGTGTTGCTAAAGACTTTTGTAATAATATTAGTAGTGCCTACACTTATGATTTGATAAGAATTAAATAATTCCAGGTCAGATCAGGGATAGTTTGATCGCTTAGACACTCACTGATTTTGCAAGATTTTGCTTTTACATTTCTTTTATAATTGATGAATTAATTTCACTATGACAAAAGAAAGTGAATGTGCAGGCCCTGCCTCCAGGGTTCACTGAGACAGCATTTGAGTCTGGGTGTGGTGCGTGTCTATAATCCCAGAGTTCATCAGTCTGAAAACAGAAGGACCAATTTGTATAGTGAGACTCTGTAGGCCCCATAGATGTGTATACTCTATACTTAATACATAAAGAAAGAATATGAAATATGTCTTAACTGTTAGTGTCATATTTTACCTTATCAGTCAATTTACCCTGGTATGCCTTCCAACCAAAGCTTAAAAGGAATATGTGATGCATCTATGTTCCTACTTCTTTCTTGGAGTTCTAACTCAACATCATATAGAGGAAAGTGTCTGGAAAAAAACAGGGCTAATCTGAAATAAATTGTGTTTATGCTTTCTAAAACTTGCACTTTTGTATTTATTAAAATCTATGTGTATTTATAATTATGCTATATGAAAGAACATAAGATTAAAATGTAGCAACATGTCAGTTGGAAATCTTCTGGGTAACAACGATATTTTCAGTCTCTGTTTCTTCTCTATGCTTTTGTTATTTTCAGTTCAGATGTTGATCTAGTTAACTTCCTCTGGGGAAATGTCTCTCCAGATGTTGAATAATGAATACAGAAGATACAGCTGTTGAGTCCCCAAGTACAAAGATTGTTTCCTAGAATCTATAACAATAACCCCATATACATGCTTGTAATGATTTTCAGTGACATTCCCACCAATTAAAAATATCACTATACCTAGGAATATGGGATATTATGATTATTCCAAATTCTGTCCTACTGTTAGATGTTGCATAGGGAATCACAGTATGATTCTAAGAGAAGATATGAAACATTCCAAGAAACGTGAGCTACATTATGTAGCACACATCACAGCATCCACGTTTTATCTTTGGGAGAATTACTAATGTGTGAGTGTATATGTAGTTTCATCTTGAAAACAGGCACACATTTTTAGATAAATACAAGAGTAACATATCTAAGGAAATTTGAAGCTCACTATATTCTTAAACAAGAATAATGCATGATTTCTAATTAAATGAATTAGATCATTCACACAATGTTTATCTGATCCTAAGTAGAAAGCAGCTGAAGGGTATGAAAGCACAAAGTCAGAGTACTTATTGGGAATTGCTGCTGGCCTAAATGTTTTCCTACTGAATATTCATGTTTCAATTCATCATGCATCACATTCATAGTCTCATAAGTTTATTCCTGTTACGTTTCTTGAAAATCAGACCTATGAAGTTAGTTTTGTAGATATCAATAGTTCAGAAGACTATTTTTACAAGGCATTCATGTGAGAATGTAATATTCTTAAATAAATAGGTCTAAAAGTTATGTTGCTCTTAGCTTTTAACAAAGTAAATCAATACGGTTCTATTTATATTACTTACCAATAATGTGCGTGTAGATCTGGTGAGATAGCTCAGTTGACTAGGTGTCTGCTTAGACAAGTGCAGAGCCTGGGCTTTGATCCTCTGCACCACATTCTATGCTGGCCCTGCCCTTAGAGACACTGAGTCATAGACCAAGTTCAAGAATGGTAGCACACATCTGTAATCACAGCATTGGGAGGCTTGAAAACAGGAGGATAACTACAAGTCTGAGTTGCATAGTGAAAAAAAAAAAAAACTCACATAATAATATATTTGTAATGGATTAAAATAAGGTGAATTTTGATGTTGAATTCTACTAGCCTTTCTACATAAGATGTTTTCTAAGAAAATAAAATGAATTCAACCTCATTTTCTAAATACATACATATTACTGGAATGGAAATACATTCTTGAATTTAAAATCATCTCATATTTACTGATGATGCTTTAAATGATACAATTTTAAACATCTTTTAATTGTCCTGCCAAACTGAATTTGTGTAGATATGGCTATTCAGAGTGTAACTTTATGGATCCTCACGTTTTGTTTTTTTTTTTTTTTGTCTTTTTGAGACTGGGTCTCGCTATGCAGTTGAAGCTGGCCTTGAGCTCACTTTCGTAGCCCAGGCTGGTCTCGAACTCGCACCAATCCTCCTGCCTCAGCCTTCCAAGTGCTGGGATTACAAGAGTGCGCCACCATGCCCGGCGCGATCCTCACGTTTATTAAAGATTTTATTTTAGAATTTTGGAGGTAATGAGCCATACATTTTAAAAAGTTGATAATAATAAAGAGGTTCAAATGCTAAATAAATGTCAAAACATGAGAAAGATCTATATATCTTACTATCTTTTTTGTTATTGAAATGTACAGCATTATCAACCATACCACTAACTGTCCTACCTAGGGCTGCTAAATGCTAACACATTAAAATGCTTCTCTTTCTAATAAAGTAGTACAAGGAAGTTTTTAGTCTAGCCACTATTTAAAGAGAAACAAAAATGCCCTGTTAGTCCTTCTCTTTCAATTCTGTGCTTCGTAGAATGTGATCCTCTTGCTCAGGACAGGTGTCCTCCAGCAAGTTAATGCTCCATCAAGTGAAGCATGAAAATGAAACAGAATGTAGTTAATACGGTGAAATAAGCTTTTATCACAAAAATGACATCACTATTTAAAAATAGGATAATTAATATTCCACAACATTTCACAATGCTACTAAAATATCTTCCGTACATGCATAGATATTTGCCTACAATGATGCACAAAAGCATTTGACAGTGAGTCCTTCTTAAGAGTAGAATGTACCTGCCAATTAGGAGTAAGATCATGAACAGATTGTTAGAAGAAAATGAGAATATTATTGTTGGTAAATTGAAAGAAAAACTTTACAATTAAGGTTCTGTCAGTTGTCCTAAATATTCAGAGGATATGGGCTTGATTTGGGAGAGGAATGCGAGCCCTACATAGCACCTCAGTCATGGGACAATAATTGCTGAGTTGTAAGTAGAAACATGAAATTCTAAACTGTACCTTGTAAGATCCTGGAAAAAAAGAAGCTTGTCTTTGCTTGTTGATACTATGCTATAAGAATGATGTCTGGCATGTGTCAAGAGGCTTGATTGAGTTGAATATCACCAACTTCTACATGCAGAAATGTATATAAGAAAATATCTGAGAGAAGTCTTGATCAAACTTAAAAAACACAAGAATTTGATAGTGTTATTTTAAGGAACATGTGGTATTCTCAAGACAATGCTATTTGATCAAAAACAGCCAAAACTTCTGTTTAAAAATGCTTTTTTCCTCACCTTTGTTCTACATCTTGTACTTCCTCATATTCTTCATAAATCTTTTTTTTAGATCAAAGATCTGTAGACTTTGGGAAGATTATGCCTATGTATATGATTCTAATTCATGAAATGAGAACTTTTTTACATATCTAACTATGGAAACATCAGAGGAAGATTATTTTGTGATTTCTTAAAATTATATGATGTTAAAAGTTTGTTTTGATAAATAAGGTTTCATTGAAGAACAGCTATTTCAGTCTGTTTCTTTTAATCTATGGCTGTGGTTTTTCAGTAACATCAATGCCAAGTATTGCAACAGAACTGGTTTGATTAAAAGTACTGAAATATTTATCATTTGTCTAGTTTCAGGAAAAAATTATATACCATAAATCTTATTACTTCACATTAAAAATTTCAAAAATAAATTGGAAGGAAAAGTACAGCTGCTGATGGTCTTCTCCATTAAAATATTTCTATCGATTCATTCATTATTTAAATATGTTTTCTACAGTTGCAATGTTTCGGCTATGTTTAACCATATTTTTCTAGGTTTTCTGCACTTTGCTATGTTTTCTAAAGTTACGATTCTAAGTCAGTGGTGATAAACAGCAGATAACACCGTTAGTTCTATCTCTGGAGATCAGGGTTGGACACGGGTTGTACACAGTGATGGAGTGAATATTGAAGAGTCTCAGTACAGGTTTACTCACTTTGGAGACGTGATCTAAGGAGCCTTTCCTTAACATTACCATGTCTGCCAAAACTTTATCAAGCAGTTCCATGTGTGGCCCCAGTGGGAAACTATCGCATGAAGTAGGGTAGATCAGATCCTGCAAAGAATGTGTTAGAAATTGAGAAGGAAAAAACGTCCCATCTCTAAGCCATGGGCCAGTTACCCTGAGCATCTTTTTTTTGATTACTAACTCCACAGAATTTTTTTTTTAATAAAAGGCTTCTTTTGCTGAACTCACTAGAAGAGTATGTGTTTTTGTTTTGAATCATGCTGTGTTTGTTAACAATGTTTATACATCTTATGACAGAGAAATATTCTTAATTTTGACAGAGAATAAATAAGGTCAGTGTTTGTTGACACCTCATGCTAGGGATACCAACACATGCATACAAACTGTGAGAATACTCAGTGCAACATAATTTGTCATTTGAATCAGCAGCTGTGGTAGTATGGGCTCAGTGATGCCAAGCCAATCTTTCCTGAATTTCTCCCTAAAGAAATTGAATCATTCTGCTTTTTACCAGAAAGACAGTATATGAAACCAATTGAATGAAAATATAGTTGTACTTTGTTTCATTTCTTTTGCTAATCAATGATGAATTTCCCAAAAGTCATAATTAAGACAACATCCAGTATCTTCTAAATCTTAATATCAAAAATATCAAAAGTTATCAAAAATGTGTGATTGTTAATGTTATGCATTTTTTGTTTTTTATGTTTACATTTGCATGTTTCCTCAGGTAATATTCATGTATTAGATATCTAAGTCAATTTCTATTTTTCATATAGCTACTAGCTTTTCTGATTTTGACATAGAAAACTGTTATTATTAGGATAATGTGACTTCTGCAATCTCAGGAGATCTTGTGGAACATTTATTATCTGAACCACTACTGGAATGCCAATACAAATATTTCATACTGATATAAAAGTTGCATCCTCTGAACAAGGCTGATATAATAAAGAAAAATAGCCTTAGGTATTGCCATATTTTGGCAAAACCTCCCATTGTTAAGAACTTCTACCTTCAAACACAGAGTAGCCCAAAGCACCGTAGGGAAAAAAAAAAAAAATCCTTGCAAATAACTAGCATCTTCAACTGTAATCAACATATTTATTGTAAGATATCTCTTATCTCCATTCACTGAATGCACTTATATTCCAACATATTAGCACCAAGTCAATCATTTGGTTACTCCTTCTAATGTATCCATTATTTGTAAATCAAGCTAACATCATTCTGGTTAAACGTGCACTAAAAGGGTGGTGCAGAAGATACTGTGGAAGCCGGGCGTGGTGGCTCACGCCTGTAATCCCAGCACTCGGGAGGCTGAGGCAGGAGGATTGGTGCGAGTTCGAGACCAGCCTGGGCTACAAAAGTGAGCTCAAGGCCAGCCTCAACTGCATAGCGAGACCCTGTCTCAAAAAGACAAAAAAAAAAAAAAAAAAAGAAGATACTGTGAAACTGCACAGTATTGCAAAATTGTTCTGGCACTAGGATAGGGCTGCTATGACATTATAAGGTTTACTCTGTTATTTCTAAGCCATGAGCTATTGTAGGAGTAAGAAGCTACCTTGACCAAACTTGGAGTTCTGGGGATTTATGCTAAAATTAAGTAAACATTCAAAATAAATGCATGACAAAATCCTTGCCATCTACATGTTTTTAAACAAGACACAAGAGTTATATATGCTCAAAGAGCACTTTTGCCCCAAGGATTGAGACAGAATATATGAAATTTTTACCTTCTGATGTCATATAAGGTTTGGAAGAGAACACACCTCAAAGGAGTTTAAACTCATATTATACAAGTTGCTCCAGACTTCTCTGGGGAATCAGTACAAAAGGATTCTCTGGTCACCAGTCTAAAGCAGCCAGTGAAAGAGGTCTCAGCATTCTTGTGCAGCCCACCCAGTTTTCAATGGCTTCAAGGAAAAATGAAAGGCTGTCTCAAGGAATATAAACGTGGCTTCCTTTGGATAACTTCAGAGGGGTGATGAGGCTCAGAGGGTAGGAGTTCCAAGGTAAGTTTAAATATTTGGGGTTCAAAAAGGAAAAGTGTGTCAGAAGACTCTTTGTATTCCATCTGGACTCCTCCTAGTCTTGGAATTTAATCAGAGTTTCTCTCAAATATTTGAGTAATCCTCCACTTCATTTTTCTGTACCATTGAACTAAACTAGAACAGATAAGATGACTTTGAAATTTTAGTAGAGGGGCTGAGAAGATATCTCCAAGGCACAAGTGCTTGCCTGGCAAGTGCAAGGTCATGAGTTTGAACCCCAGTCCCGCAAAAAAAAAAAAAAGAAAGAAAGAAAAGAAATCATATTAGACCTTCCAAAAGAGTGAATATAGGTTTTGGGGGATTTCAGTTTATATGATCACTGGATTAAAAACTTGAATAATAGCTCTAGCAACAAATTAAATATATATAGCTAAAGGGGAACATTACAAATATTGATTAAAAAATTTCTCTCTCTTTTTTTTTTTAAAGATCTTTTTGTTAACCTCATAGCATTAAGGGCTAATGATTCCAAATTGACTCTTATAGTTTATGATGCAAATCTACTTACATGGTAACATTTGAATCTTACATCACTCCATGTTATAAGAAAATAAAACTTGACTACCTTTTAGGAAAATATAAAACTATCAAACTATTTTGCAGACAAAATCTACATGGAGATTGACATAGCTATAGGCTGTATATTTAAATTTATAATTATTTTTTGGGCTTTCTATTCTCTGGGTAATGTCTAGGTGATAAGTAGCCAATTAAACCTATCAGAATATCTTTAATTTCTAAGAAAAGTAAGCATAACTTTTATGAGATTATAATTTATACAGCAGTCATGGTAATTTGACAGCTGTGTTCATTATGTTCCTCCTCTTTAATACTACAAACTAACACATGCAAATGCAAATATACACTATGCCAAAATTTGAGATAGTCATAAAGTTTGCTCTAGGAATCATATTTAAAGACTATGCCAGGGATAGCAATATTCAAAGCTGAATCACCATTTGGTAAATCTATAATTTTATTCTTTTGACCTTGGTATGGTAATGCGTTACTGAAATTCCAACATTATGGAAAGTTGAAGTGGAAAGATTATAAGTTTGAGTCCTTCCTGAGCAAAGTGGCCACTTAAGAAAGGAAAAAGAAAGAGAGAAGGAGAGAGGAAGGAGGAAAGAAATTGGAGTGTAGCTTATTGCAAAGGCCTTGGGTTGCGATTTCTGTTTTATGTAGGTATTAAACCATGAAAGATTAAGCTTTTTGAAAAAGCTATACACCATCCCAGAAAGCTACCCTCTGCTCCAAAGGATAACTAATATTCTGATATGTGTTGACAATAACAATTTCCCTTATTCCTGAGAAAAACCAATGAAATCAAGGGTTATGTGCCATGTGTCTGGTACTTTGGTAAAGACAGTACTATAAAGTCTATCATGGCTACATATTACAAGTTTCACTTTAATGCTGTTTCATCAGCAAGTTAAAAAATTACTATTTTGAATCAAATTAATATTTGAGAGTTTAGGGAAATAACTGAAAATGGGGATGGGTAGTCTAAACTTCCTCCTTCAACCTGGGGAGGTCCCTTTGTTTTCTGTATTTCTTTATATTTTACACAGTCAGCTTAATGTTTTATTTTCCATTTCTCCTACTGTAAGAAATAACCTTTCTCTCAGCAGCTGCTTTAGTACCTCAAACTCCATCAAATTCCAAATGAAAACATTCATTTTTTTTCCCCCTTGATTCTCTATTTTGATTCTCTCTCACTATTCTTTATTATTTGTCACAATGACTTTACTGCCTGGTATTATTCAGCCATTCCCAATTAAGTTTGAAGTGCAGACCTCATGCAGAATAAGTCTGATACATTACATTCTATCATAAAGCTCACACTGATACCAAAGCTGAGAACACGGTGCTTGACACTGGGGGGACAGAGGCAAAGTTTCTTGATTTAAACAAGTGATAGCAGAGCAAAACACAACAGTAATAAGTCCCCTTTTACAATCTATTTCTTCACATTCAGTCTCAGAATCTCTGAGACCTCGTTATTGGACAATTTAAATAAAAAGTTTCAGATTAACTCCTTAAACAACTTATTTCAATTGGAGGACATTACCCTAAGGAACATTTAAGCCACTCTGAGGAGCTTCAGACTTAGAGCATGCCATTCACTGAGGAAGCTGCAATTAATTCTTCCCTCTCCTGGGGGCATCGCTTATCATGACAATGAAAGAAATCTCTGCCAAAGAGGAAGAGGAAACCTGAGAAAAGTGGCCATCTGAAATCTCTGCTGAACTTTTTTCTTAATTTTTTATTTTTTTATCCTTCGCGCTAGACACATCTTTCAATTTAAAGAGGAATACCAGGTTAATAGATTTTAATAGATTTCTTGCTCTGACAGTATGTATAATAAGCAGGGAAAAGACTATATAGTGCAAACTAACTCATTGATTTTATGTCAGTAGGGAGCATCAGAAACCTGAAGTGAATATTTTCTGCCTCATACATTGACATCAGCCTGCAAAGAGTATAAAAATGTCAAAATTGTAAAATCTTGAAAAGTAATTTTATTTAAAATGTTTTATTGCCTGGTGTGGTGGTGCACGCCTCTAATAGTCCCAGAGCTTGGGAGCCTGAGGCAGGAGGATCAATGTGAATTCAACACCAGCCTGGGCTACAAAAGTGAGCTCCAGGTCAGCCTGAACTGCATAGTGAGACCCTGTCTCAAAAAGACAAATAATAATAATAATAATAATAATAATAATAATAATAATAATAAATTAGAATATAAAATGTTTTATGAAAAAGAAAGATCCTTGTTAGATTTTTCTTGAAACAAAATATTTCTGCAACCTGTAAAAACTCTCTCAGAAAAAAAAAAAAAAATCAGCCTAGGTTATTACATAATGATAGCTATTTTTAACTGAGCAATTATTGTCTAGGTCTATGACCTTGCTTCATATTTTGTAAACATTTTTAAAATTTCACTTCAATCTTCAGATCTATCGGATTACAATTTGCCTTAGGAGAGACTCAATACTCAAGAATACTAAGTACTAGTTTCCAAATCCATGTAAGAAAGTGAATATGTAGAGGAGATCGGGAAGCTTTGTTTTATTGTTTTCAGATGCTGGACATTACTATCTTTCTGCATTTGAGGGTTCGATTACAACAAGCAAATTTTTCCATTAAGACATGTACGGGGATAGGAGCTGGAGAGCTGCGGGGTGTAAGTGCCTGCTTGGCAAGCACAGGGACCCAGTTCAATCCCCAGGACTGCAGGCCATGCCAGCCCACCATGCTGGCCACTGAAACCAGGTGTGGTGGCACATACCTGCGATTGCAGCACTGGGGAAGCTGAGACAAGAGGATCACTGAGTCTGAGGTGCATAGTGAGACCCTGTATCAAAATAAATACATATATAAAAGATTATTTTTTTTAAAAAAAGGACACATGAGTATAAGCTAAGATTGAAGACACCAAGAATTAATTTTACTCCTTTGTGTCACAGATAGAACAAACTTCCACTCAGTAGTGTATTAGTAGTGAAACTGTTAAACTCAAGGAACCATAATCAACAAACTGGTTTAAAACTAAGAGGACAGACTGAAGAGGACAGGAAAGAGATTATCGCCCCTACCATATATGAGAACATAATGAATGATGCCAGCTACATTTTTTCATATAGCTAAAGCATACTTACTTTTACTCGTGTGCCAGGGAAATACCACAGTTATTGTGGGGACCAGATGCATTTGCAAATGCATAAGGAATGGGTTTGAGAGATTTGTTACAAAGGTATCAGAGATTCTTAGGATTTCTAAAATATGTAGATAATAAAAGTAGACGTAAAAAATAGAGTCAGAGTATATAAAAAGAAAAATAAAGAGGAGAAAAGAGAAGAGAGGAAAAAGAACAAATAGTGAATCATTCGGGAGGAGAACTCTCCTTTCCTCTTTACCCTATCTTCTTACTTTTAACCTAATTTACCGACTATTGTTGTAAGAGTGAGACACCTGAGACAGACTTTCAAAAAGAAAAAGAGAGCGCTTTATTTTAGCTGGTACCCAGCGGCAGTCTCTAAGCAAGAGAGTAAAGAGGCGCGCAACGTGGGGCTTTACTTAGGGTTATATAGAAGCAAGCAATAATACAGAAGCCAATTGCTGTTACTTGTGGGATATAAGGCATATTGTCATTGGCTGGTTTTGAATTGTGTCCATATTTAGCTAAGGTTTAACTTGTAACTCATGATCTAAAATGTCACAATCGGGTCACAATCAGGAAAAGGAACTTTATAAAGGGGAACTTTTGGGGCAGGGGGCATGAGGTCTTGCTTAACAATGTGAGCAGGTATGTGGGCAAAAGTTCAGCATGTGCTATTCTTGGTCCTTTGAAAGGGCTATTTAATGGGAATGTGGATGTTGGATCACTTTTGCGGTTGGAATGTGGATGTTACTTAGGCAGCAGGGCATTTATAACATTATGTGGTTGGGCAACGGATGTTTGTCAAAGTGGAAAACAGGGGAAGCAGCACATACAGAACAGGAAACGGCGACAATAATAAAAGGTCAAGATGGAGTCACAATGGTTAGCAATGAAGTTATTATTATTTTTTACCTGAACTGATCTTAGAGTTGATCATATTTCATGCATGCGACCCAGCTCAACTTAACAGCAGGCCCAGAGTTACCATGCAGACATGTGGGACTCAACCCGCTGGTGGGACTGAACCCAAGTGATTGGTGCGCTGCCCAGAGGTCTGCAGGCATATGGTGGAGCAGTGACCAAATAGAACCCAGAGGAACTGGTTTACATACAAGTTCTCAATTTAAAACCTGTTTTCTTATACAACTGTACTGTTTGCTCATATATTCTAAAGCACAAAGTTATTTCCTGCCAAAAAATGTACATTTGACTTGCTGCCACTATTATTATTGTCATTATTATTATTATTATTATTATTATTATTATTATTATTATTGCTAACTGTGCTACTGCAACTAAGATACCATATTTATCTTAACCACATGTTTTCCCTCGGGTAATAACATTGGGAAGTGTTGTGGTAATAACCTCACCAAAGCGCTATACTAAATGATGGGTATTGGTTTCTGTTTGCACAAAGCAGTATCCCATTCTCAATCAATGGGGAAGGCGAATTCTTCAGACCCACCCAAACCAAGGATCTCTGACATGCAGAAGAGATCCTTGAAGAACAGACACTCTTTTATAGGGGCTCTGATTGCAAGGTATAGTTACCTACTATCAAAATTACAGAAGAGGTATCATAGAAATTAAAATAGAGTTTTTTTTCTGAAATAGAAAATGACAAGAGAAAGGAGCAAAAGGTAATCTCAAACCCCAAGCCCACCCAGAACAAATCGAGGAGACATCATCACAGAAGAAATAGGAAGTTAGCAGTTAGCTTAAATTTATACTTTGCCTAACTATGTACACTAGTATCTGTAACCTGAGAAGCCACATAGAGGACATCAACATGATATTACAACCCTGCTTGAGTACCTTTTATCTTGCTGCTTTAAAATGTGTTCCATATCCAATATCTTATCTATTATTATTTTCGTTATTATTATACTCTCTTTGAATTCCTGTATGTATGTAGTAATTGGAACAAAAAAAGGTAATAATAATATAATATGCCAACAACTGTTAATATTGTTTTGAAATTCTGTACCATATATTGTTTATGTTGCTCTATTTCTGTCTTTATTTTCGTTGCTCTGTTTTTGTTTTACTGCTTTAAAATTTAAGAAAAAAAAAGAAAATTGAAGACTTGGCCACATTTAATATGAACTTTCGTGCTAGGTTTGGCATTACTTCACTGCTATGACAAAACAGCTGAGAAAACAAAGGAAGAAAGAGTTATGTTACTTGACTGATGCGGGGGTTCCTGTCCATTGTTGTCAGGCTCCAACGATTTGCAGGAGGCCAGGCTGAAACATCACAGAGGAGAGGTATCATGGTAGAGGAAAGCTACTCACATCATAGCGGCCAGGAAGGAGCAAGGGGTAGAAGGCAGGACCCAGTTACCAAGGCCATGCCCTGAGCATCCTCAGTTCACCTAGGACACACCTCCTGTTGCTTCTTTTAGCTATGGCTTTAGAATATCTCATAATGAGATTATTATCATGGTGATGCAATGCCTTCCCATGATCCTATGATTTGACCTTTAAGGAAGATTTTTTTTATCTTATTAATTAATTAGTTAACTTATTTTGTATTTAGTACAGGGGCTCACTACACAGATGGTACTCCTAGTGATGCTCTTATTTTCCGCCTCCCAAATGCTGGAATTATAGGCATGCACTACCACACCCAGTCTCATTTGCTGTCCTAGCCGCACATCCTGGGACTGGGGCCAGCACAGCACACCAGGGATGGAACCAGGGTTTCTGTATCTGCCTAAGCACATACTTTGCTCTACTGAGCTATTTGTCCTGCTCCTGAGGAAAATTTTAGGTTCAACCATACCACATTGGTATGTCCAATATCTAACCTTGATCCTTTTGGATTCTACCTTATGTACTCTAGTTTGCAAAGTCTATATTCCATCTCCCCATTGTAAATTAAAGCTCTTTTTAGTTGTCTCCACCCAATACTAAGTCTTCCAGCACCTAATCTACCTTTCTCTTATAAACAGCAAAACTTATTGATCTAGTTATAGTTCCATAGTCTGGGAATACTTCCTTCAAGGTAGTAGAATACTCTCCTGTGCTCAGGGCTGTAGGTAGCTTTTTTTTCTTTTTCTTTTTTTCACTATTTTCTCATATGTGGTAGGGACTACTACTTCTTAGAAGTCTTTTTTCTCAGTGCTTTAATACATGAAGGCAGAGCCCTAATGAATTAAACACCTCTGAAAGTTCGTACCACAGGAATTTCAAAGGGGTGGGGTGGTAAGCACACATTCAGACCATAGCAAAAGCATTCCAAAATACTGAAAGAACCAGATTTTAAAAATCTAGCACATTAAAAGCTACAAATGTCCTAAAATCTCATCAAGAATTCAATCTGTTCACTCATGACTGATTCTTGACTCCCTCCTGAGAAAGGAGCTGCAAGCTCAGTGGGAAACGTGCCCTGTGCTTTGCATGTCCAGTGCCCTCCTCCTCCCTTTCCATCTTTCCAATATTACCTGCTGTGTTCTAACCTCTCCTCACCTATGTGTAGGAGGAACTCTGGAGAGGTGAGTGCTAAATCAGTGGCCTCAGAGATCAGAACACCAGATTCTGAGTTCTGGATCAGAGCTCTGAGAATCTCAATCCCTCGCCCCCATGGAATAGAGTTGTACCTCATGCTTCTCTATATTTATTTACATGTATAAAGAACAAGTAATAATATCTAATGTCCTAAATAAGCGGAGAGCAGCTCAATCAAAACTTTTGTACTCATGTTACCTAGATTGATAGCTATGTGAAGGATATACTTGCAAGTCATTCATAAAAACAGCCACCTCTCATTGAATGCCTCTCATGCATCACTTCCTCCACCGAGGGCTTTCTTTGCAGTGTCTTATTAAATTCTCAGTCCAACCCTAGGAAGATGCAAATATGTCAATATCACAGGTAAGAATAATTCAGCTCAGACACATCATGATAGTTGTCTCCTGTCCCATAATCAGGAAGGACAGAAGTAGGCTTTGCATAAAAAGTATCAGACTCAGAACTGTGATTTGATAAGTATGCAGTGTGATCATGTTAAAGCAAGACAAGGAGGCTGGCAGGTGTTTTCCTTTTCTGCTTTGTCCAGGACTTGTTTGGACTGCCAATCATTTGTTCAAAATCATTCACAGAAAAGGAGCAAAGCAAAGGCATAGCTACTCTTAAAGTGAAGCATCATTTGGCTCTTTTCTAGTACAAGGACAAGGTATTGGATGGTGGAGGAAGGGTAGATTAAATCCATGTATTTAAATGAATTAGTTAATATCAAACTTTAAGGATAGTCTGAAAAAGCATACTGGACCTATATTTCACGCGGAAGAAGGAAAACACACGTCTTGTGGAATAACAAGACAAACAAACAAAGTCTTCACCTTGTAGAACACAAGCCTGCAACTCTCAAGTAAAGTAAAATGAGCAATAAAGTCAATGCTATTTGGAATAATTTGGCATATCTTAAAACAGCGAAGTCACTTGGATGCTGAGTTTTTACAATCTATCTGAAAGACCCAGAACCCCACTGCCTTCTGTCCATGATCAGAAAAAGTGGGGAGTTTTCTACAAAATAGCTTACTTGTTTTCTTCAAATATTAGGCTGTCAGTAAAGACATGCATGTCTTCTGTTCATTGCTATGCCTGTGATAACTGCTGAAGATAAAAAACGATTACTTCACTTAGGATTTTACATTGTCCAAAATGTTCCTTAGCACGGGGACAGTTTCAGCCATCTCTTCTCCCCTATCTCTTTCAGAGTCTCCTAGAGGCACCGTCCTGAAACAGTGGCAGTGATGAAGGAATACTCGCTAGACACAAAGTACTCTGAGTCGATCAGGGGTAGGGGGCTACCAGCAGCTGTGATTTCTGTTGGGGTTCAAATGAGAAGAGCACATGGTGAATTGCAGCTGACTGCTCAGTGGGGGCTTCATGGCCAATGGGCTGTGGGTCTCAGGGAAAGCCTCCCCCTAGGCACACTCTCCATCTCTACCTGGGAAGAATGTCTGGATCCAACCCCAGGAATGCCTCTTCCCACCCTGAGCTGCTCAGGGTTCATCTTTCCATAACCCTCTGTCCATGAAGCAGAAAACATAAGAAACCCTGTCAGAGGTGACAGAAAAGTTGGGCTAAGTCAGGAATTGTCTTCATAAAAAACTTTGCAGAGAACTTCTTATCATATAATCCAAGCACTTGTAATCCTCCTAAGGCAGGAGAATCACCATAAGTTCGAGACCACCCTAAGCTACACAGTGAGAACCAGTCTCAGTACCCACCCTCAAAGAAGTCCTTACTCGACATTACTTGGCTTGATGCAGACATGCAATATGTTTAACGTCTTCATGAAAGGACTGCGGCAACAACCTGCAAGGGAGTGTTGACTATACTCAAGACTATATGTTTAAGAAGAGCCTACAGCGGATAAGTTGAAGAGGTGTAGTCCTTACAGACTGCCAAACCTGCATAGAGGCAGTGGTTATCATTTTGTAGCATATTGAGCCCCGCCTCGTACTAACTAGCATCATGTGGCCTGATACATTAGCTACAAGCTACGAAGAATGCTCCCTGTGTGGTGCAGCACCCCAGCAGTAGCCTACAAGTCCAGAAGCAGCTTAGAGTTAACAAGATGGCTTTCATTTATATCAGTAAAAATGTTTGCCCATGATATTGAAAAATAGCAGTACTTCTTAAACTTGTTCTTGCAAGTTTTTGTTTGTTTGGGGATTCTTTGTTTGTTTTTCCATCTGTGTGCAAGAGCTCTTGTTGTTTGTAGGAAAGCCACTTCCAGGCTGTTCATTCCGGCAGGACCGAGGCTTGCCAGTTGCAGACACAAAGCATGTGCACGTATTTGAGAATAACGAAAACAACCTAGTAGAGGTTTTTTTTTTTTTGTTTTTTTTTTTGTTTTGTTTTGTTTTTTTTAGTACCTCAAAAAGATAAAAATGAGAATCTTTGCAAGAGTAGCTAAAAGCTGTTTCTGAAAGCTCTTTTATATTTCCTTAGGTCTACATGCAAAATGTGCTGTGCTTAGAAAGATACAGGGTCATAAGTTCCATCACTCAGAAGCCTTTCCATGTGCCAAGCTCCTAGCACTTTCCCAGACTGTTTTCCAAGCCTCAACTCCAGAAATTCTGTATGTATCAGCTCTCCTTCCAATCCCTAACACACAGTGCCCTGGCCAGCATCGTGATTATTTGATTCCTTTATGAGCACATGCTGCCCTGATCCTTTTGTATTATGTTAAAGGATAATTTTATCCATTAAAATTTCCTTCTTTGAGCTATACTGAGCTACCCATAACTACCAGGTACGCAATTAGTATAGCTCAGTAACAGTGCAGTGTATTCCTGCATAGATACACAGCTTACTATTCACTATCAAAATATAAGTTATGCATTGCCCTTGACCAGCATTGTCATTTGTAGGAATGCATTCTAGAAGAATACTAACACAACAGTCTAAAACAGAAATGTATGAGGACATTTATGGGTGAATAAGCACAAAAATTGTTCTGGCAAAGCTGGAATGATGACTATAGGAGATGTTATAGTGGGGACTTCTGTAACAAATGAAAGATGGGATTTAATTATCTCGAAGCTTTGACCAATCACAAGCCTTTGAGTTACTGTGTTACATACCCAGCCTCATTTTTTCTATTTCACTTCTTTTCCCTCCACCCTCTGCCCAGGCGGAAGAGTTTCGTAAGGGACAAAATCAAAATGAGCCAGCATCCGGAAGTCTCACCTGAGGCAGTTGGGGTCACCACTCCTAGTATTGCTGAGAGGAAATAAATGGAATAGACTGTCCATCCAGAGCTCATAGAAGCAGCCTGCCTAGTTCCAGAAGGAAACATAGGCAGAAGGGCTATGCTAGAGATCTCACTATGATCTCAGAGGGTCTTCTCATTTTTATGGAAGTATGATAAGCATCTCCTTCCCCTCAGAGCACATGGCCAGCAAGTCAGTCAGAGATTTCCTGAGCTCCCCCAAGAATGGTATCCATGAGCTAATTGCAGCAGCAGATACAAATGACAATTTGCTTACAAAAGCAGCTCATAGCCTACTTGGAGACTCTTGTCTCAAATTCGGCAGTGAAGATTTTGTCTGTAAGCAGGATGGAATCAAGATAATATCCCTAGCCTCTACCACCATGAGATGAGGGAGGACAAGATAAATATTCAAGATAAATCTAGAATATTTCTACTTGTCTTTAGCTTCTTATGGACTCATTCAGGGTGAGAAAAGGAAGACCAGACAACCCAATGAACAAAGTCATGGAACTCTTCTTCCACAAAAGCACAACCAGAAATTCCACTGCAAAAAAAATGTCTAGTTTGTCTCAAATTTTAGGAGAAATCTATTTCTAGATGCTTGGTCTTGTAGCACAAATCCATGCTAATTATTTCTTAGTGAAATTCAAAAGTCTCCCTTAGTGCTCTAACAATACATCTATGCTTTGGAATCAAAGGATTCACTAAGATTGACACTTGTGCAGTGAGCTCAAAGGTCTTCCCTACAGTACAGATTGAATTCCCCAGGCCTAAAAGTGCAGAGTCAGGAGATGTGTTTCATTTTTATGTATCCACTGTGTCTACTGTAAAACATATGGTAGAGAGGTAGACACTGTCTGAAACTACGGGTGTCTGATATTTTTTCATCAGTATACCAAAACACTTGAGACAACAATTTAAAAAATTAAAAGATTTATATTGTCTCCCAATTTCAGAAGTTTCAGTTCACATGTCCCTGTTAGCAAGATATGACATCACATCAGTAAGGACATGGAAGAGTATAACTGCTGGTATTGGATGGCCTGAAAATAAAGACAGAGAAAGGAGCCAGGATCCAATACTGAACACTTTGGAGGGGATATATGCAATGTCCAATTTCCTCTCACTAATTCCAACCTACTAAAAGTTTAATATTTTCCAAAACTGTTGTCAGCTCTAGACCAAACTTTCAAAACAAGAGCTTTTGAGAGACATTTAATGTGCAAACCACTACTTTCAACTTTTGCTTTCCAAATGCTTATAGCTATGTCATTATGCACAATAATTCAGTCTATGTCAGAGAGTTCACACAATCTTCAGAATTTTGACACCCTTCAAAAGTTAAAGCCAAGGACTACAGTAAGACTCAAGGCAGACTCTTAACTCCGTATTGCCCCAAAATCAAACAAAGACAGATGTTTCTACTATAAAATGGAAGGACAGACACGAGATATATATTTCCTTCTATTGCAGCTGGGATGAAGAGGGATTCAGAGAGAAAGAGTGAGACCATGGAAAAACTCAGTGAGATAAATCTTAAGTCTTTTAGCTCAGGTTCCAACATCTGTGGGGTGGGGTGGCATGCCTGAGCCCTACGGCCTCACTTGCTAGAACTCACGCAGCTACTCATTTGCCATGCTCTGCTCACAGTCTATAGTTTTTCTCTGTAGACATTCTACTTTCTCTTGCATCCTGTAGTCTTTGCTTTAGTTTCAGTTTCGTGAACATGCCCTCAGGGTTCTTTCAGAGATTGTGACCTTACCATAAACTGACTAATCATCCAGGAGTTCTCCAGAAATCTCAGCGAACAGATCTACATCAGTGATGGTGAACACTTTAGAGACAAGTGCCTAAACTTCAATCCCTATGGCACTCATTTATTGCCAAGTTCTAACATTGCAATAAATCTGAATATTGAATATATATATATATATATATATATATATATATATATATAAACTTGTACATTAACATCTTTTTTGTTAAAGGAGAATGAAACAGCCCTCTTTCTATAGGTGCCCCACCACTGATCTATGAAGACATAATTCTTTTTGCTTTGATTTTTTGAAACAGGGTCTTGCTCTGTAGCCAAGGATGGCGTTTCACTCCTAATAATCCTCCTACCTCAGCCTCCCAAGTACTGGGATTTTGAGAGTTTTCACATACTCATAACCCTTTCCGTTTTTTTTTATGTCTGAAAATACCATCATCATGGGCATGGCATAAAGAGCTACCACCAGTTCTAACCTAAGAAGCAAATGCCAGCAAAGCAATTCCATAGTAGGCCTGTGTGAGCAGAGCTCTCCAGAGCTCTCTTCCTAAAGTAGTTTTTGAAATGAGGTCACACTTTTTCTTCTTTGAGCCTGCAGTGAGTTGGGTCTTGCCATTTCCCGAGGTATTCTCAAGGTTTCTCTTTATTTACCTAATAGAAAATACTTGGCTTCTCTACAGCGATGTTAATCTCTTAAGTAACTATACCTACACTCATTGTCTCCAATTTTAAATATGCTATATTTTTTTAAAAAATGGAAGATTTTAAAAGTGTTTCCATCCTAAATTTTCTAAAATACCCAACAATATACATGCCATACCAGTGCCTGAATATTTTGCTGTGTAGAAATACACTCCACAAAAAAAGCCTTCCAATAAATTAATCTGCTCAGCAGTTTATATTTAACCTCTCAGAAAATCTCAGGGCATGGACAGAATACAGGGAAGTTTTGTCCAAAATGGAACATGAATAGCTCAAATGTTGATTCCTAATAGAGTTCTTGTTTCTGTCTGAAACTCATAACCGCAGACTTTATGCTCCATATTACTGCTAACATTCTTATGGGAGCTCCCATCAAAATCACCCATTAATCTAAATTTATAGGAATTCATAGAACTCTGGGCTTTTTCCATCCCTCTTCTCCAAATGTTTTCAGTTCTTACCCAAACCAATGCTAAAGACTTCTGAAGCACATCGTCAGGTACAGAACTGCGAGAACAACCATTTTCTTGGTACTAGTTTTCTATTTGTAGGCTTTCTGTCTAGGACAAGATACCTAAGAGTAAAAAAAAGGATAAAAAGATTATTGGGATCATTTATTCAAGTTTCAACCCATAGACACCTTGTTCTATTACTTTAGGTCTGTAACAAGACCAAATACTACAATACAGGGCAAGAGATCATGTAAGGCTGCTCATATTTATGTGGCCAAGACACTAAAACATCAAGGGAATGGGCAGAAGTATTAACATTCCATCCAAACACACATCTCCAGTGATGTAGATCCTCTACATAAGCTTATTTCTTAAAATTGTTCTCCCTTAGCACCCCGATAGCACTATAAGTCTCACTATATAGTCTCCCAATAGCACTCTAAGATGAAGGCCAAAACTTCATTGCGTGACTTTTTCAACAACATTTAAAATCTACATTGAAACATAAGAATAACAATATAGAAAACACTCATTAAACCGCCAACAGTGTGGTAAGGGACTGGTCATCACTGGCACCACTATGTCTGAGGGAGGAACAATAATTCTTAAATCAGATTAAAAAAAAATAGCCATCCCATAGGAACCAGAGTATTTCCAGTTTGAATTATCTTAATTTAAATAAAAATGGATAGATTAAATAATACATGATCAAGAGAAGATGCTCTTAGAACTTCTGCACTATCTCCAAAATATGAATTGGATTGGTCTGACTGATAAAACTGCCAACATAAAGGCAGAATGCCCACTGAGTTCGAGAGAAGCATTCACAGGAACTGCTAATACTTAATAATCAGCTTTTCCCCAGTGTCTACCTTCCTTTCTTATCAGTCAGCTGCAGTTGCTGGCTACTGAATTTAGAAGTAACTTTGAGAATGGTTAAACATCTCAGGATGTTTCAGTGAATCTTCAGTTTTTGACTTTTTTCATTTCTAGGTTGCTTTACAACTATGTTGAACGATTATTCATAAAACAGGAGTCATAATAAGAGCTTAAAATGAAAATTTTATTTAAGTTGTTAATGAAATATGTTTGTGTACTCATTGGAATATTTTAGGAAATGTCAGTTTCTATTCTCCGTACATATTTCATTCACGCTGCCATTCTCATAGGTGAAAGCTTTGTTAATATAATTTCAAGAATTTCAGAGTGATTCTTGTCATCAGTCACTCTCAATGAAGACTGGAATATGTAACTACATGTAAGCACATGCATTCACTGGTACACACATGCATATATTCACTAACTAACTGAATAATGAAGATGCATGTATTTATTACACATTGGATGATGAAAGTTTAACCAAGCAAAGCTTCACTGGACTTTACCTGTGGTACAAAAAGAAAGATAAACATCAGGTGTAATATCAGTCAGACTGGAGCTTGAATTCTTCCCACACTCTGGGGTTGGAGTATGGGTAGGTAACAGTTTATAGGTTTGATTTTTCAGTTGTTATAAAAGTTAAATCAGTAAGATATCTAAAGCAGTTGTTATTAAGACATACATACAGCTAGACATCAATGATCATGTTCCTCTCTTCCATTCAATTGTGTAAATTCATGACTGATGTGTTAGATGTAGTGACAAAATTATACCAATATATTTGAAAAAGAGGTAATAAAATAATAAACTTGATGGGCTCTGACTACTAAGCAATGATTCCAAATAATTACTATATATCTATATCTATACATATTCATATTTTGTGTGTGATATGACTTCAATAATAGTTTTTCAGATTTAAAATATTATAAAAAATATTTACACATGGCCTATGCATTGTGTTCTTGTTTGAAGAAAGCTAAAGTCCACTTTTAGAAGCTCTAGTGGAGGAATGCAAATACCACCAATTGAATCCCAAGCGGTCATGTCTGTAACTAACACATTGAGTACTGCAATAATATAGACATGAAGGTATGCTAACGAGCACCTCCCTAACAAATGTAATATCCCTATCCAAATGTCTCCTTACACAACTGCCACTGTGTCATTTCAGAGTAACTTCTTCTACTGCTTCTCTGTCTACAAAACGTACCTTGACACTTTTCATGTCAAGGTACACCTGAAAATTGATAGAAGTTTTCACATTGTATTAAACATGTATTTCACATTGTATTAAAAAAATGAAGCTGTTTTCACTGTTATTGGGTCCTGTGGCCAATATTAACAGTCGACTACTTTAATTTTTTTTTTTGGTGGAATTCCTAGTCATCTTTCTAATTGCTATTTTTGAAAGGTACCTTTTCTATTTTTCTTCCATAATGATTAACAAAAATAAAGAGTATTCACTGATCACTATAAATATATTAGGTAATGTGCTGATGATTTTATACTTACTGTTTTATTTCATTAAATAACTTCTACAGACTGTACTATCTTGAATTTTTCTGTTTTAATATTTTCTTCATATT
Organism: Myocastor coypus; assembly: GCA_004027025.1. Lineage (NCBI taxonomy): Eukaryota > Metazoa > Chordata > Mammalia > Rodentia > Myocastoridae > Myocastor > Myocastor coypus. The sequence continues at coordinate 196,429 of PVJA010000176.1, forward strand.
TTATAAGAATATGCTTGCAATATATAATGATTACATTATTCATAGGAAACAGTTGTTGTTTGTCTTACATATCCTTCAAGAGAACATGCAAAAGACTTGATTACAAATCGATGAGGCAGGACCAGTGAGATAGACCAGCAGACTAAGTGACTGCTTAGGCAAGGTCAGGGACCACAGTTCGATCCCCAGCACCACCTGCTGCACTGGCTCCACCCTCTAGGTATTCTGAGACCTCCACTGAGACCCGGAGTGGTGGTGCATGCCTGTAATCCTAGCACCGGGGAGGCTGAAACAGGAGGATCACCGTGAGTCCCAGCTGTGGAGTGAGACCCTATACCAAATACACTAAAAAAGGAAAAAAATGTCTATGGGGATCTGATAACCTTAACAACTAATCTAAAGACAATATTGTACAGTATAACAACTATTGAGTTTCTATTTTGTTTAGTGAAATTCTCTATCATTTTCATTTTTTAATATCAGCTTTTATTGTCTTTAAAAAAAATCAAGGCTGGAGAAATAGCTCAGTGGTCTAAGTGCTTGCTTGGCAAGCACAAAGACTTAGGTTCAAACCCTGCTACTCCTTGCCATGCTGTCAGCCACCAAAACCAGGCATGGTGGCACATGCCTGTAATGCTAGCACTGGGGAGGCTGAAGCAGCAGGATCACAATGATTCTAAACTAAGTAACGAGACTCTGTGCCAAGTGAATACATAAAAAAGATTAAGAAAAACAAAATAAAAATTTAAAAAACAAGTCTATGATGATATTAAAATGTTATATATATATGTATCTGTGTATATATATATATATATATATATATGTGTATCTGTATATATATATATGTGTATCTGTATATATATATATATATATATATATATATACAATTATTTATTATTATTTTTATTTGCAGTAAGGTAGATTATCCAAGGGTCTTTGCACTGATTTATACTATCAGCAGTTTATTTTTAATTTTGTAATAGGGTCTTGCTAAAATAATAAATTGGTCAGAGTGGACTAAAACTTACATTCCTCCTGCCTCAGTCTCCCAGAGTGCTGGAACTACAGGTGTGTTATACTATAGCGATGCAAGGAAGGTTGTGGAATTTGTAAGTGGTAGGTTTACCGGCAGGAAGTAGTTACCTGGATTGGCAGGTAACTACCTGGGAACGTCCCATTGGCAGACTGTATCAGAAATCTGGCTCCTTCCTTCCTGTTACGTGCACCACACCACGATGTTCTGCATCACCACAGGCCCAAAGAGACAGGAGGAACCTTGGACTAGAACCTACAATACCAGGAGCTAAAATAAATACTGGTCCTTTTACTTTTTTGTCTCAGCTATTTTACCACCTTAACTAAAATCTGAGATGTACCTGAGGTGAAGAAATTTAAACCTGTGGGTTACCTGAACCACCAAACAGATCTAGTTATCCTGAATTAGTCACTAAATCAAAGTCTCCAAGAAACTAGTGAGGAAATTTAATGGATGCAGTCTATTGCACTCCACCTGTAAAATTATGCAGAGTGCAAGAAAGGCTAAGGTGTTTATCGGAGTCCTTCACTATTTTATGTCATTCCTTTGTCATAGTTTCAGGCTATCTGTTTATCTGTTTTTTGTTTCTTTGTTTGTTTTGGCGCAAGATCTCACTACGCAGCTCCAACTGACAGTGGTCCTCTTGTTTCCTGCCTCTCAAGTGCTGGAATTACGGGCACACAGCACCACACCTGGACTCCATTGCCAGCTCAGAGCGTGCGAGAGCAGAACTGGCAAGGCATGCAGTGCCGGGGATCTAACCCTGACCCCTGAGCTTCCCTAAACAAGTGCTTGGTCTGTTGAGCTATACCGCAGGCCCTATCTGTTTACCTGTTAAATGCATAATTTCTGAAGTTTGCGCAGCATTCTCAACTGGAGCCAAGAATCTACAATAAATATGCAGAGGAATTTTCAACTTCCCTGGTAGCCACATCAAACTACTAATGTACACTCAGCCCTCCTCTCAACACTGACCTTATACAGCTATATCTTTCATATGGGTTTCATAGTGGCATATCTGGGCTTATTTCTCTTTTAAAAAATAGTTAAAATGTAAATGAAATGCATATAAATGTGACACTCCATTTTAAGCTGTAATAAAGCATTAGAATCCTACTCTAGTACTCAGTTTGGTTATTTCTCTCATTTCCTGGTGACCTGAAAATGCAGTCTTCTTACAGCATGTCATTGTGCAAACTATCTGCAAATATGCTTTGTCAGGACTGATAACAGAGCCTGTCAGATTGACAGGACCCCTTGCATTTCATATTGAACTAGAGTAGTGTGTGTGTGTGTGTGTGTGTGTGTGTGTGTGTGTGTGTATCTGGTAAATCCAAAGCTGCAGTGTGTTCCCTGTGTAATTTCTGAAGAATAAGAAAATCTTGGATATAAGATTGCTAAAAAAATCAATATACTCATAGAAAATTAAAACAATTTCCAAGTGGAATGAAAGGGAAATGATTAAGAGGAAAATTAAAGATTTTTTATTTTACTTATGCCAGAATGATGTTTGTAAATGGTGTAAAAATAGTAATTCAGGTGAATCTCTTTAATTATAGATAATGCTACTTCAAGAACAATAGACACAGCAGTTGTTAAAGTGTTGATCAACAACCTACTAATGAACATGGCAAGAGTCTCAATCCCAATTTTAACCCCATTTTCATATTGTTCGGTTGAGTACAAGATGTATTTTTATGTATCTTAGTTTATAAAAATAATAGTGAAAAAAAAATAATAGTGAAAAAAAAAACAGTAAGATGATTTTGATATTCAACTTTCTACCAGTAAGTGCTTACTGAAAATATTAGAATTACTGCTAGATAGACAAGCATACAAGAATTTATAAGATTAACTTACCTAGGTGTGGAAAAGTGCCAAGGTCTCTCCACTCACTGCAGATGTGAAGGACTTAGTTCATGCACTGCAGCTGACCTCAGTGTCCCATGTTGGTCTTTATCAGAAGGCTGAAGGGTCCCTGCTGGAGGCCGAAGCATCTCCGGGAAAGGCTGAAGAGTCTGTGCTGGAGGACAGCAGCCTGTATCCTGGTGAGGGTGAAGGCTGCATCTCCTCCAGGAAACACAAGGATACCTTGGTTCTATGCTTTCCTTTTCTCCACTCAAGGACAAGTCTACTGTTGCTGTCATTTACACCCAGGATGGGTCTTCTGTCTTCAGTAAATCCCATAAGCCACAACCAGGACTGTGCTGATCCTACTTAGCTGAGCATTTCCTACATAATTTAACATAATAAATTATTACAAATATTGAATATAATCAAGCAACACCTTAATAAAAAAGAAATTCAAATTATAAGAGTACAGATGGAGAATGTATTTCAAGCTTTCATGGAAATGAGGCTGATTTTCTTTCTTTTTTTTTTTTCTTGTTTCAGAACCTTTGTTTGTTTATTCACTCATTTTTATGGCTGGCTCAGCCCACCCCGAGAGCAGGGCTGACACAGCATGTGGTGCCGGGGATCGAACCGCGGTCCCTGAAGCCACCCAAGCTTTCCCAAGCAGGCGCTTTAGACCACTGAGCCATCCCGCCGGGCCCATGATTTTCTTTCTTGAACTTCCTTCCTCTTCCTCTTCTTCTTTCTTCCAGATAATAAAGCTCCTTGAAAGAAATGCATTAGTGACTATGATGAGAACCACTCTAGAGCGATGATGAAGGGCATTTTATCTAACAAAATCTGATCCCAAATCCTGTTCCACACACTGGGGGTTTATATGGTAGACACTTCTGAGATTCAACATTTATTTGTCTACAAAATGGACTGGATACTTCCTACAGTGCTACAGGATTTCAGTAGTCTGGGACTAGGAAACAAAGTACTGGAGTGTCCTGAAGCAGGTCTCTTTCATGAAATAAATCATTAAATTTTACACCATTTCCTACAAATTTCAATAGAAATTTGTTCTACATATCCAAAGGGATAATTAAGTTATTTATGAGATCTAGTTTTCCAAGTCAGGGCTGCCTTATTATTTCCAAATAAAGAGAAACAGTCTTTCTATTCCTGCCTGTGTTCCAGTCTTTCAACAACCAGGAAATAGAATGGCATGTCTTGTTCTTGAGAAATGGACTGTGAAGGTCGTAGTCTGGCACTATCAGATTTCTTGCCCAATCATAAAACTTTATCCCTGAACATAAAGTCAACCTTCAGGGAAGTCATGGCGATTAATACAAGAATTAGATTCCTGGACAAATTAATTGAGCAGTGGGGTCTATTTGCTCTGAAGACAAGAGCAAGCCAGTAAGCTCCTACCTGCCCATGTCCCTTACAACTTAAGCTATTCTGAGCTGGATTTATCTCACTAGAAACAGGGAGAAATTTGGCCAACACAGCCTTGCTTCTCCTCATGCTGCAGAGCAGCTCCTACTTCTTTTGCTTTAAAGAATTGCTGTGACCTCCTTCACCATTTCCAAAGACACATAATGTTTTTTAGATGTGCCATAACTTGAATAACTTCACATTGTATAATTTGAGTCATATTCAGGTTGTTGTTCAGGGTAGCTTTGATCTTACACAAAATTTTATAGGTTTTCCAAAAATGCATTTCTCTGTTTGTTTGTTTGTTTGCCCATTTCTTTGTCTTTTTTGAGATAAGGTTTCACTGTGGAATTCAGGCTGGCTGCACACTTGCCCTGCCTCAGTCTCCTGAATGCTAGGATTACAGATGTGTACCATAACACTGGACATATAAAAGCACATTTTGGGGCTGGGGAGATAGCTCCAAGGCACAAGTGCCTGCTGGGCAAGTGCAAGGTTGTGAGTTTGAACCCCGATCCTGCAAAATAAATAAATAAATAAATAAATAAATAAATAAATTTTTCCTTTTAATCAAAAGTCTATAGATCTAAGTCTACCTAAATGCCTTTTAAAAACATATATTAACATGATCTTTTACATTCATTTTTTCATGTATTTAGTACAGGTTCTGTATGGTCTCACTATACAGATTGAGCTCGTGATCCCTCCTGTTTTTCAGCCTGCCGAGTGCTGAAATTATAGGCGCTCATCGCCAGACCCAGTCCTCTCAGTGTGCCCTGGATTCAGGGCTGGCATGGCAGGCCAGAGATTGCACCTGGCCACTGCCTCTGCAGAACCAGGAGCTTAAATCTGCTGAGCTGTCTGGTAGGCTGTACATCAGCATTTTTAATCACTAAAATCTTTGATATGAAAGAGTTCTATTTTATTTCTATAATTTCTCCTCATTTGCTCTTTTAATTGTATTATTAATTTTAAATACATGGTTTTATTTTATTCAGCTTGACAACAAATCTTGACTTAATGTCACCTAGGTATTAGTCATCATTAATAGATCTGTGGTGATTAATTTTGATCACTGTTCTGAGTGGAACAATAGGCTCCTTGTGGATAAATCAAGCAAATGACATATAGTGAATAACATAGTTATGATTAACAAAGATTGATATTTTGTGAGATTTATTTATTTATCTATTTATTTGAGAGACTTGGGTTTGAACTCATGACCTTGCACTTGCCAGGAAGGTAGGCGCTTGTACCACAGAGCTATCTCCCCAGCCCCTGTGAGTTTTAAGAATTAAAAAATATCATATTTATTTCTATTCAGAGAAAGAACAATGTATCTAACTTGATGAATCCAGTATTTGGATGGGTTTGTTTTCAAAGCACACAAGGTTTTCATTTGAAAGTTTTGTTTAATACAACTTCATTCAGTATTACTATAAATAGGTCTCCATTTTTTATATAATCCAGAACAGTCATCATAAATACAAATATGGTTTTTGTGCAGGAATTTGTTCAAATATAATCTACTAAAACTGTAGCTGTCATAATGTGAATTTCTTTTCAGAATTTATTGCTTGTGGTGTATTATTTATTATTATTATTATTATTATTATTATTATTATTATTATTATTATTATTTTGTATCTTCTATGCCTGGCCTTTGAGGTCTTCCAGAAGGATACTTTGATATCCTCTTAAAGTATGCTTTATAAGGAAATTTCAGTAGATTATATTTTTGTAACCAAGAACCTAAACTGATTAAAATCTAAAAATATCTTTTGAGGGACTTGGGCAATAGCTCCATGACACAAGGGCCTGCCTGACAATTGCAAGGTCATGAGTTCAAACCCTGGTCTTGTATAAACAAACAAACAAACAAACAAATAAATAAATAAATCTTTTGATATATTGCAAAAGCTTACTGGATCATTTACTGAGTCATTTACAGAATTTCTGGATGTAGAGCATTGTTAGAACAGCTAAATTACTCTGCTTTCCTCAAATAAGTTAAAACTCTTAACTTTTATCTCTAAACTATTGATAGTGTTTCCCATATTTATCTTTCCTAAATTATCTAGTCAATAACTGGAATTGTAATGTTGGATGCCTTTATTTTAGTCATTCAAATACATTTTTTGTAATATTAACTTTGAAAAATTTACCCCATCAACAAACAAGGAACATATATATATGTCTCAAGTTTCCAGTTTTGCTTAAAGAATATTAGTCTTTAATACTTGCATATTTGATTCTTTATTCTTTTCATAATTTTCTAAGAGAAAATGAATCTTCTTCCCCATTTAAGTACCCTGAGACCCTGGTTGGTTTGTACATTTTAAGGAAGCTTGATCACCATCTATTGAATTAAAGAAAAAAATACATATTTATTGCTTAACAAATAAAATCTTCTTTAAATTCAGAACTATATTGTAAAGTACCAAGCTGATACTGAAAAATACCTCCCTAAGGGGCTCTGGTTTCTTGTATAATCAAATTGAACAGGCATTCAATTTTTTGCTGTATATTGAAATGTTATTTCTTGTATATCAGCATGTGATGGATTATATTGACAATCTATGCATAATTTAGGTGTTATATAAACAAGAAATCTAAAAATTTATCATCTGTATTGCAGTATTCCCCACAGAGAACAGTTCTTTTCAAGTGTCGATGACTAGTACAATATTTTAAGCATGATACATTTAAATAAAAACGTATTTTTCTCAACCAAGTTTTCTCAAATTACTAATTTGAGGTCAATGGAAAGGAGAAAAGTGTTACAATATAAGGGCGTGTTTATCACATTAATTTACATTTGAAATAGCAGCAGTTAACTTAGAATTCATTTTAATTTTATCTCTTTATATTGCTTCATTTATTTTCTGGATCACTAAGGACACGACACAAACAAAACTTGAAAAAAGCTTTGCAAGGGCAAACTCACTTTTAAATATATTTTAAAAGTGAAAGTATGAACATATAAGTGTTTATCTTTTATAGTTTTAATTTCAACACTTCTAAATAGCATTAAAGATTCGTTATTACTAGGCAAACATATAATCATATGAAGTAAGTATGGAGATATTTAAAGTTATTTTAAGGATGCAGAGCATTCTTGTTTTCAAAATATGTCAGAAAGAGAATCATTTTTAAATACTAGATTTTTTTCACAATAATTTCTTAATATTTAATTTTAATGAATAAAGTCAGTTTCGTTCATTTACTGACCCTGCAATTGTCTACTTGCCAAATTTGTCAGAAAATAATGGAGATAGTTGATAGCTCCAGCTCTGGATCTGAAATAAATGTTGCAGTGTTTCTCTTCTCTTTGCTTTTCTAGTCTTTTGTCAGGATTTAAGTTGTGCTAAAAGAGGGCAAGCAAGGGAACATGTTTCAGAGCACTGTCATCTTCCTAAAGCCTTCCCAGTTGAAGATGCGCTGCATATTGAAATACACGGAGGATACTTCCCAGGGGAAAGTGACATTTAACCCCCTGCTGGCACTGTGAGCAACTGCTGTCACTGCAGCAGTCACCAGAATACAAGTCTATTTCTTCCCCAAAGATTCTCACTAATACATATAGAATGTATCGTGACACTTTGTCTTTGAGAAATACTATATCCCTCTGAAATTCTCGAAAGGTGGCCCAGTGGGTGATCTTTTCTGAGTTGCACTGACTGTAAGAAAACAATCAGAAAATCCCCCCTAAGGATTCTGCTACCTGGGAGTCCATTCATGTGGACATATATGATTTCAGTTATGTTTCACTTTATAGCACTAATAGAAGCCTAATAAATTCAGTAGAAAATTTCTATTACCGTTCTTTTTGCTCAGTACTATTTTACAAGTTACTTACAATACAAAGAATATATATAAATGCATTTATTTTCCTTAAAATAATTTAGAATTAAAATTACCTAACAAAGATACTACATGTGCACAGTCAATAAATATAATGAGTATATATGCATACGTTTATTGACAATGTTACATGAAATGTTTCTGCCATATTTCACAATCACAAAGTCAATGAAAATTGCCTTAATGGTGCTATTTTTCTCACTCATAATTTGATATGTTCAAGTATATATAATTTATTTTTCAGAAAAGCATATAGATTTCATTACTGTACATTTAATAAATTATCTTTTTATGGGAAAAATTCAATGACTTGCAATGTTAATGACCGTACAATGTAAATTATTGCACTAATGTTTTAAAACCGCTGAGGAGATCAGGTAAATCAGACACATATGTTGAGCTTCATATTTGTTCATACAATAAGATATGGAAAATGAAAAAGACATGGCGAATGATCAAACAAAGAAGCAGAGGTGACATAAACACTGTTTTAGGAAGGTTAGATAACTGAACTGGCTGTGGAAAAGGAAGTTGGCCCTTTGATAAGCAATGATCCTTCTATCACAGACTCTGCTGCATTACTTACCATGGTCTGCTTTATTGATGGACCTTAGCCTCTTCTCATGGGGAGATCTGTTAAGATGTTTTAGCACTCAACCTCTGTGGGAGATACTTTCTGAGGGACATAATGTACCTAAAAATTAATGATAAGAATGCACTGTCCATTTTGGTCTTCTTTGCCTAACTCTTGAAGTGTCATTCTACACAGGAAGCACGCTGTGCTTTTGGCCACAGAGTCCATTGCAGGTCCATCCCAGTGGATCCTTTCCTCTGCTCACTCTTTCTCAGTCCTTCCAAGCCCAAGTGATATTTAATATAAACATAGTGCAAAGCATAACCCTCCTGGGAACTAACTTCCCTGGTTGTTCACCTTGCAGTTACATAGATTGGAAAATAGAGTGTTTGACAAAGATAATGGAAGAAAACATAATGTGCTAAATGAGCCTCAATGGAGGCAAGACAAGCTTAATTTTAAATAGCATATTATAGGTCACAAATCAAGATCTACTCCAAGATATTTGAAAGCAAGAACTTTGTGTTCTCACATTTTTATCACTTAATAACTTCTGCAATGTGGATGGAATTCCATAAAAATTAAAGTTAAATATTGAAGTTTGAAACATTTTAAATAAACATGTCATGTATCTAAAAGCCTGTTTTCGTACATTGGAAAAAATTTGAAAATGAGAATATTATCTCTGCTTTTAAAATCAGTTTGGTGATGATATAGAAGTTGATAATAATGACAGAAAATTGAATGAGATAAAAAAATTAAGTATTAATTGTTCCTTGCAGTAGACTAGCAGAAATCAGCAGTATAATTATCTCAGCTTTCCTGTCTCTGAAGATATATACATTTCTCTTCCTTTTCGCTGTACCATTTCTTTTATTTACATGTTTTTATTTTTAAAGGATGTCAAAAATAATAGAAAAATACTTTAGAAAGGATATGAAAGTTCACTAAACAAAGTAATATGAATTACTTTTTGTTCTTTCAAAAATAAAAAAAAAATAAAAAGATGAAATTCAGAAAAAAATATAGTCATTTCATGGCACATAATGCCTAACCTTTGTTTTCAGACGTTATCTTAAAAATGATCATCATGAAGTAGAAAATGTTATAAATAATGCTGTGAATATCACTTCATGGTGCCTACATATGATTTCTATTCAACTCATTTTAGGCTCTATTGTATATTTTTCCAAATCATCAGATTATTAAAAAGAAAAACGTACAGAGCCAACAGCAAATAGAATAGCATTTCTGTATTGTTTGCTGTTAAAATTCATTTAGTTCATAATTATACAATTGAATCAGAGAAATAAATACAATCAGCCTGTGACATTCTCACTAGGAAATTGGGACATTTTATTGGTCTGAGGTAGCTGTCATGATTATTGATTATAGAACTATATGTGATAGAGATGGTCCAAATAATAGAACCCCTTTAAGGTGTGCTGTAGATGACTGACAGTTGACTTCCTGATCTGGTGCTCCCAAATTTCACTTAAAGTTTTCTTACTCAACAGTACTTAAGTGACTTTTATTCATATTTTATCTGATATTATGAATTATATTACTGTATGGCTAGTATGTCAGAACATACTCAGTTATTGATTACTTAAAACATACAAAACTCTGTGCTAGATGCAGGAGAAAAATGGTGCGTTCTGTAATCTTTCATTTAACAATAACAAAAATAATGAATATATGTCATTCATACCAGGACCTCTGCTTGGAATACAATTATAGCAAGAGGCAGCCCTTATCTTTTATGGTTTACAGAAAGCAAATTTCTTCTATCAAAAGCAGGTTATATGGTTCAGTAGAAAGAGCATGACCTGTGAAATTAGACCTATTTTTCTCTGTAGTCTTTTCTGCCTACTTTGTTTTTCATATAAATCTACTGATCTTACCACCAGAATATCTTTGTCTTTAAGATTGCATTAATGCTGAGCTCACAGGATACTTTGTGCAAATGAGCTTTTGCAGCTATTCAGTCAGTGTGCTTATTGATCCTGTTCTCATTTTAGTTCCATAGCACGTGTGTAATTATTATTATTATAGTATGCTTTCTATGCAAGTGTAAGTTTTGCTATTTATGAATCCTCACATGCATTATTTAATCTTTATAAACAAAGACTTGTCTTTCAGTTGTTAAATATCATTCATTCTCATTCAACTCTAGCTACAGCTAAGATATTTTTGTGACCCTAAGAACTAGGAAACATAAAATACTACTGAACAAGCCGGGCGTGGTGGCGCACGCCTGTAATCCCAGCACTTGGGAAGCTGAGGCAGGAGGATCGGTGAGAGTTCGAGACCAGCCTGGGCTACCAAAGTGAGCTCAAGGCCAGCCTGAACTGCATGGTGAGAGCCTGTCTCAAAAAAAAAAAAAAAAAAAAAAAAAAAAAAAAAATACTACTGAACATATGGTTGTTCTTGCATTTCTGAATAGAAAAGTTCAGTTCATTCCAATAATATCTATAATTGTACAATGGCAATAAATGTAGAATGAATATTCAGCAATTTAAAGATTGAAGTTATTTACATAAAATTGTTATTTATTATTATGAACAATATTTCCATGCAAAGATACCAATAATAAATGGAATCAAGCATATAGATATATTTTGATTAAGTTTTGGAGGTTAAATTGGAATAAAGAAAGAAAAATAGTAAAGAAAACAATCTATACAAATATTTTCTGTATACTAGATGTGATGATAAGCCTTTCAAATAGATGCATCATTACTGCAAGATAGTAAGGATATATGCTACTTACTATTATTCTTAACTTGCCATATTAAGAGTCAAAAAAATGTGGAAAATAGATGTCAGATTACAAATGGTTAGAAACCTACATATTTATTCCAAGCCACATGATGAGTCTTTACAATTTCTTTTTATATAAGATCTCTGCTCTTAGCTTTTGCTAGAGCAAGGAGAAAAGATTCTGAAAATTATGCACTACTATGTACATTTTACTGACTCAAATACAATGAGAACTCATATTTTGAATGAATCTTTCCTTCCCGATATGGAAGAGTAACCTAGATCGAGCAATTACACCAAAAATGATTTCAACATTTAAAATTGGGTTGGATTACTATGATTTCCTCCTACTATAATACAATTTGTGAAGCTTTATTTCCGTTTCTTTTACTAGAAACTAATTAGACATAAACTAGTATTTATCCAACTTCTTGGAGCTGATTCACTCCTCTGGTTGGCAGTTCTTGTATCAGGTTTTATATGATATAATAGCCAATGTAAAATGCAACAGGCCAATTTGAGCCACTTTTTTTTTTAATGAGTTGAACTTAAAAGGAATTGGATTTTAATTGCAGAGGAGATGCACTTCTATGCTGTTCTTGCTATTGTTCAATATTCCTGGCAGCCTAGAAAAGGTGTAGCAAAGCATATCTGTTATCAGTCCCTGGAAAGCTGGTCTCAGACTCAATTCCTCTGCCTCCGATTCTAATTGCTAACTCATGTGTAAATACTAATCCACTTCAAGAAGTGGCAGTGAATGTTTTCCAATATAATGTGCATGATGTGTAGTGAACTAAAGCTCTATAATATGTTCAAAGATCAATCGTGGCTTATGCTGTATTAGTGCATTTACCTCCTCTATTAAGAGGAAAGAAAAAACAGCTGAGTCTAGCTGTATGGTACATTGCCTTCTGATAATTTGTGTTGATATCTTCCGTCAGCTTTATTTTCCTTGGCTTATCATTTGCAGAAAACAAATTAGTAAACATCATTAGCTAGAGTCTAGTGACTACAGTCAAATTATCTTTGACCAGAGAAATAACCACAGAAGGGGTATTTACTGCTTAAGGGTTTAGAGTGTCCTACTAAAGAGAAAACCCCAGTTATAATTGTTGAGGAGAGTTGTACTGAGAATTCCAGAAATAGATTTCTAAGAGTCAACATTCACTCATCAAATCTATACAAAACTTCATTATAACCAGTCATTTTGATTGGAGAGTATCCAGAGCCACAGGATTCTAAGTCTAGTAAACCATATACCAAAGGTTACCATGGGGCTTGGTGCTTGGAGACAGTGTCCAGAATCGGTGGAGGAAGACTCTGAGATGCTGTGTTAGTCTCCACTCCATGAGGAGTATTGTGGTCAATCAGCTCTTTCTAGTTATCTTTCTAATATAGAAGGTAACAAGATATTTCTTCTTTTGCATTCTTGCTACAAAATGTAATGTTTCATTCATCAAAAGCATCAAAAAAAGAAATTCCCCTTTCAATGTGGAATTCAGATATTTACCATTGTATAGCTTCCCCTGTGGTCCTAAAGTCTTATGCTTTTGTTGTAAATTTTTAAGCAAAAACTAGACCATAGGAAAACATTTATGTTTTAAGAAATATCCTTGTACAGAAACATTTTACAGAAGTGAGATTAGAATACAAAACCAAATATATATATATATATATATATATATATATATATATATATATAAACAAGCATGCAAGATAAAAAGAAAATAAATGTGGGACTTCTACATAGGAGGTAAACTATAAATTTTAGATCTGTGTTTGATTGAAAAACTTATTAAAATGCTTTTCAGCCTCTGATAATATCAGTTGTTTACATAGAATACAATCACAGTTGAGCCCAATTATATCTCTTCTAGGCTATTGGAGATAAAATTAAGGCTTTTCAACAATGTCGTTCTTTTTTCCTTAAATAGAATGTCTAAATTTTTTGTATGCCAAATAGAAAATTTACTGCGTTTTATGATAAAATGGGGATAGGCTGGTTCTTTGTGTTAACATAATCCTTGAGATAGCTCAAACAATTATACCTCTCACCTTACAGAGCATTACTTATGAATCGATAGGTGTAAATTTGGATGAAATTTAGGTCTTGTTTTATGTATTTGATACAAGGTCTCATTACCAGCTTTGGCACATAGTGATCCTATTTCAAGCCTTCCCAGGGCTGGGTTTACAGGCATGTACCACTGTGCCAGGTCTCAGAGTTGATATTTTATTTACATTTTACAATGTCAATTGTTGGAAATGAGGGTGATTAAAGTGCATTATTACATTAATACTTTTTAAACCATCACAATGGTCAGCTAGTATCTGAAATGACATGCTGATTTTAAAATATTTAATATCTTTATTTCACCTAAGTCTTAAGCAGCAGTAAACTCCATGTATAGAACACTCAACAATCAGAAAATTATCCTAAGTATTTATGGAACATTTAATTAATTCATAATTAATATTACGAATTTTAATCTTTCAAGACTCTTCCCAGCTATCCCAAATTTCACTTTATTCCTCATCCCAGGATATCATAATCATGATTAGCTTACAAGCATTTATTGTCACTTAAAATGCATATATTTCTGAAAATTTGCACCCATATAATTTAAGATGCAATTGCAAAAGCTTAACTTAAACCATCACACACAACATCTCAGTACACTAGAATTGAAAACATTATATACACAATAATTTCCTTAGGTAGTTTACATATTTTAAAAAGTTTGAGGGCCATAGGGTTATACATTTGAAAAAGAAAATTTGGATATATATATTTAAGTTGTCTCAAGCTGCCGTAAGAGAAGATTTTGTTTGTTTGTTTTGGTTTGTTGTTGTTGTTTTATTTTGAGCTAGCTGTGGCAACCTCAAGTCTTTGGTGTGGGGATTGGACTACTGTCCCCTGTGCCTGACTGGGATTGCCTGAGCAGGAGCTGCAAGTCTCTGAAAATTTGGATTTGAATAACTATTTTATTAGTTGATGGACTGTCCTTTGCAATTTTTCTGATCACTACTAAAACAGAAGGCATAAAGCTTTGATGCTCCAACCACTGCATGTGGCGAATGGAGTTCATTTTCCCTGACTCATTCTTATCTGCTGACAATTGTGTTCCAGTCTTTGCATCTTACCAAGTACTACTTTAGCTATATCACACAAATTTCAGTGTAGAGTGTTTCCACTGTTATTAAATTCTAAGTATTATGGTGTGTTTTCTTGCTTCTTGATATGTAACCTAAAATTCAGTCTCAAATAAAAGCTAGATTCAAATATCAGTTAAAAATAATAGAAATAATAATGCCATTGTTACAGCAATAGCACCACTAGTACATTGGAGTTCAAGTAAGGTTTTAGCTACTTCCTGCAACTGCAAAGACTAATCTATCTATGATTTTTAAGGAACAATGTACTGCAACTCAAAAGACAGGCATATGTAAAGCTGATTTCTTAAAATACATAAGCATTTTAAGTTAGCATCTACCTATATTCATAAGAAGTGATTTTACTGGACAAAACTGTTTCATACTCAAATCCTGGGAATACTCAAGATACCAGCTCACATTTTTTTCTACAAATATTTCTTTATATAGCAATATGTGGACATCTTAACAGAACATATTTTCAAAAGTGATGTTTGCCAATTCTCCCAAGGTAAAATGCTCTGTTTCTCTCTCTTCTTACCTTTAAAAACTTACTGAAACAATTCATAATTTACTACTTTAGATGAGCTGCTATTGTGAAACATTGGACTTTGTCCCTAACTGAAGGATTTTTTTTTTTTTTTGGCTTAGTGGCAGGGGAAGACATTTTGAGAAGAGAATCTGTTCTTCCAATCCTGGAAATATTCTATGGCCAATGTGATGTGTTTAGGAAAGAGCAAGAAAAGGAACACAAAGTGGTGAGATATTACCCAGTTTGCTGAGACACTAATTAAAAAATCAAAATTATGTCTGTAGATTTCTGCTAAGTAGTAATTTCTAGTATTTACTACACTTCAATTCCCAAATCTGTCCAATCTAGATCTAAGCATCAGGGCAATTTTTAATTCTGCTAATTTACCAGCTTTCTGTATTCCATTTAGGGAAGGAGAAATGGTATTTTGTTGTAGGAATATCTAGGTACCAGGAATTATTAAAAGTTCAGTAAAATAAATTAAGTACCACTTTACAGAAGAATATAAACTTTTCGAAACCAGAACATTGGACACAACCCCACATTATTAAAAATAACCCTGATAGTAATAATCACAATGTAATCTTGATTTTTTTCTAGTTTTGATAAAATAAAAACAAAATTGTGAGAGACCACAAAGATAGATTGGTGGTCTAAGTGCCTGCCTGACAAGCACAAGGACCTGTGTTCAATACCCAGTACTACACGCTGAGCCAGCCCTGCATCATGCCAGCTACTGAAAGCACATGTGGTGATGCATGCCTGGAATCTCAGTGCTGGCGAGGGTGAAACAGAAGGATAACTACAGGTCAGAGCTGCAAAATGAGATCCTCTACTAAGTAAATAAATAACTAAATCTTTAAAGAAAATATGAAAGAAAAACTGGGAATTGAAATCACCACTTGAACTTGCCACACAGGCACTGTGCTGCGAAGCTATATCATTGTCCTAAGTTAACCAAATCGAAAAAGTTAAATTTGAAGTTCTCAAATCCATGTGTTCCTGAATCCATTAACTCTGTATGAAATTACAATTGAGATGTTTCAGAAAGATTGCTTAGAGAAATTCAATATTCTAAGAGCAGATGTTGTAACATGTTGTTTTCAAATTGGTAGATCAGATTAACAGATGCGAGCATACAAAATTGATCAAAAAATTATAGAACATTTAAGAGAAGAGGATCTGGGGCCCAATGAGTCCTCATTTGACACAGAGCCCAGGTGAAACATGTAAGTGAGACAACCTGGGGCCCGCCAGACCCAATTCAACCATGAACCCAGGCCCAACATGTCCTGTGAGAAACTCTGTGACAGAAGTTCTGTAAAGTGTTATACAGAGGCAAGACCTATGCAGCTGATGTAGGAGCAGAAGATCTTAACAGAGTGGCACAGCAGGTTCACCTCCAAGGGTTGCAGCAAGAAGTGGAGCGCAGCAGCCGGACCCAAGTCTCAGCCACCGGTTCACATTTGAACTTGCTAATTACAGACATTGTGTTAAGTTAAAAACTCTACCAAAGCTCTACACCAAAGATCAGAAGATAGACCTATACAAAAATGACAAAGAGAAGGAGCAAAATTCACTCTCAGGCCTTCAGCCTACCGAGAACAAATACAGAAAACAATACCATAGAAAAAATTGGGAATCACACACATGAAATCTCTGAGATTATAGTGTCTAAAGTAAAGAAACAACTGCAGGAAGGTATAGATGAATCAGGTAACAAAAAAATTTCTGAAGTAAAAAAGAAATGATAATTATAATGAAAGTACTAAATGCTTCTAAAGAAGACACTGATAAAAAAAATAGAGGAGAAAGAAAAGAAATGAAATCCATGAATGAACAATTCTTATTGGGAGCAGTCTCTGTTTTTCCATAAATTATTTATACACTGTCACAGAGAGATTTTGTGCATCATATAAAGGCAATTTATATTAGGAATATTATAAGCATCAAAGACATGCAGATGATTGCAAAAAAGAAGTCTAGGAACTGAAGGTGAGATGCAGTCAAGGTTTAGTTCAGCATTCCAGCAATGTGTACACGTACTTGCTGGGCAAGCACTCATGCTGCTGATCTCTATGCCCAGGCCTTGGTTCAATGTGTTTTATATTATGTTCACTAGGAAATGATTACATACTTCTCTCATGTCTACATCATCACTAAAAAGCAAATACAGAAGTTTAAGTTATTCTGACATAGAACAAAGTTAGAGGACTCATACTATCTAATTTCAACAACTATTCTTAAAAGTCATAGTAAAGGTCATGACATATGAATTATGCAACAAAAGAGTTTAATACAGACTCATGAATACAGTCAATTTTTGTGTTCATGTGTTTGTGTAGTGTATGTGTGTTCTCATGCAAGAATATAAAGTTTAAATCAGAGATGAGTGATTAGAACCTTACAGTCAATATGCCTTTAAGTCTTTGACAACAAACAATAAGCCCACAGGAGAATATCTCCACATAAAGTTAAACAATTTATAACTCTGTCTTCATTTTCATTTAATGCTTTCAGAGAAACTCAATTTAGACAAACACGAGATATTAAAACCTGTCCAACTATCATGGGGATGTTTCTAGAAAAATATTGAATTAGAATTCTAGTATTTCCAAAATCTTATAGTTACTTTCCCTGAGAATGAATTTATCCTATAAATTAACTATTAGTACTTTTAATGAGAGTGCTCTTACTTTACAGATCAGTAAAAGAGGCTTAATTTTTTATGTCTTTCTACAGATTTTCCATTTATTTATTTATTTATTTATTTATTTATTTATTTATTT